>JANHZT010005225.1:72881-92994 GCA_032468215.1 Stegonotus admiraltiensis
TGGTGAGATTCGAACTTACAGTAATTGCAGGCAGCTGGTGTTAAATTATAGTGCATTAGTCTGCCACGCAACCAAGGCTCTAACTTTACATCAAAACCACCAAGTTAAACAGTCATATAGCATTTACGATACTGATTTTGTTTTTTTTTAAAAATGCTTCTTTAAAAAGCCTCTTTTGTACAATTAACCAGTGAAACAGCTTGCAGGTTGCGGGTGCTTTACCATTGGAAAGTTTTAAGAAGAAGAGATTGGACATCCATTTGCCCAGAATGATATAGGGTCTTCTAAGCAGAGAAGCTGGACTAGAAAACCTTCAGGGTCCCTTCCAATTCTGTTACTCTGTTATTATTACTATCTATCCCAAAATAAACTAAAGAACCCAGAGTGAAATTGTTAAATGGGCGGAAATAGTGTCCTGTGGGCCTTAAGCTTTTCTCATGGCCAGAACTGGGCTATGAAACTGGCCTGATACTGAATTATCTTCTGCCACAATCTTTCATGCCACATTGTCTTGGAGAAGAAAAAATAGCATGGAGAACAAAACAGAATTTGAGCCTTAGAATCCTTGAAGAAGAATCTGACTATTTTCTGAACACATTAGAAAAATCAAGCAAACATTGGCCATTGTGCAGCTTTTTATGAAATAAAATGAATAAAATGAATCAAAGAACCAGAGACACTCCAGCATTCAAAACAAATTGTCCTCCCTCCCACCTGCTCCCAAAAATCTCTGTAGGAGCTCCACTAACTGTTAATGGCAATGATAGAGTACAAAGGGTGCTCATCACAATAGCAAGTGCATACAGCTTCCATAATCCCATTAAAAATCTTAGCTCTGTAAGTAGGTATCATAATACAGCTTTATTCTCCTAATGAAAATCTTCATTTTCACTTCTTTGCCCATAAATATTTAAAACTAGCTCCTGGTTCCAACCAAATACATGAATATAGGTTAGTTTAATTTACTAACAAAATTTCATTGTTTTGAAAAATTTACTGGCAAATAACATTATCCTAAGCGGGGGAGCATGATGGCTCAGTGGTTAAAGAAACTGTCAGATGGAAAGCTGATAGCCCGGATTTGAGACCTGAGTGTTGTACAACGGGTTGAACTCCCATTACTTGCCCCAGTTCCTGCCCACCTAGCAGTTCGAAACATGCAAAGGCAAGTAGATCAATAGGCATCATTTCAGCGGGAAGGTAACAGCATTCCATGTGCCTCACCATATAGTCATGCTGGCCAAATGACCTCAAAAATCTCTTCAGACAATGCTGGCTCCTTTGGCTAAAAAACAAAAATGAGCACTGCCCCCTAGAATTGGGCACAATTAGATAGAAGAAACCTTTTCCTTTACTTTTAACATGATCAGTTTTGAGACTGCTACTTACTTTTACAGAATAAGCAAGGGAGATGGTAACTGCCAGAGGAAGTCCTTCTGGAACAGCAACTACAAGCACAGTCACACCAATAATGAAGAACTTGACAAAATACTGAACATATACAGGTGTGCATTCAGGCAGCCATGGATTCTTCTTGACAACAAAGTTTTCAATAGTAAAGTACAGTACTAAAATGATGACAGTGATTGCTGACATTACCAAACCTGGAAGAGACAAATATATTTTTTTATTGTAAAAGTAATTTTTGTGTGTGATGTAACAATCATATTTTCAAAAATAAAATCTGCTCTTTTATATATTACATCAGAATAGAATCTTCCTAGACTAAGACATATGAATGACAGAGATGCCCAGAGCCATTTTGTTACAACATGAGCTGCAAACAAACGAACAAACAAATGATGTCAGATTGGATAAATCCAAGTAATTTCCTAGCCTTTCTTTGGGATATCAGAAGACACAACAGTTTAAGCCTTTAGTATAAAATAGTTCCATCAATGCTATAATGCTTTTCTCTTATTCTTGGAGGGGATTTTTTGTGTTAAAAAGGCAATGGGGAAAAGAAAGAGAAGGTTCTAGAGCAGGGCTGTCAAACTCGTGGCCCGCAGGCAGGATGCATCACGCGCTGGCCATATCCACCCCCAGTTTAGCAAAGAGGGAAAAAGTCGCAGTACATCACATGACAACGCTGTGACAACATGAGTTTTACACTCCTGTTCTAGAGGAAGGATTATGGGAAGGGTTATAAATACCTATAAAATGGAAGAAAAACAAGGACAAGAAAGGTGAATTTAGTTATGTAACTGATTTCAGATGTCAGAGGTTTCTAGGGTTAAGGATGAAGATTGAAATAGCCATCAAGAATTTCAGTAAGGAAAGTTGCTAGAAAAGAGGATGAGGAATTTCTCTTTGAATTTCCTTCAATAACTTGGAATTTGTGGCACAGCTTTCAAACACAGTGAATTTTTTTGGGGTAATCCAATTCCCACATTCTTAACAATAATGAATTATCAAATGCTGGAATGCCACATGACTTGTATGGAAATAGGTGAATTGCCTTCTTTCTCCTAACACTTTATATTAAATTGCCAATGGCATGCAGCTCTACTGGCATATGTCAATTTGCTTGCACCTATTCTAATTATATCTTCATCTCCTAAATGTATCACAAACATGTATATTCCAAACACTAAATATATAGAAAGAAAATAATAGTTTAATATAGAAAGAAAATAAATGGTTTTTATCTACTCATTATCAGAATGTTAACCTTCTTACAGCACCTTTTGTCTTTGTAGTTTAATCATACACACATTTCTCAACAAAGCATGTAATTAGCTTGCATATTTATATTCAAAGTGACATACAAACTGCTAAATTTAAACCAAATTACTCTAGTCATTTCAAGTTTTGACCATGAAAAGTGAAAGATGGAAGATGTGTTAATTTGTAGAAATAAAGAGAACACTGTTGGATATACACATCTATGGGTCACTGTCATAACATCAGCAAGAATATAGGAATAAAGGTTTATTACAACTAGCATAGTTCAAAAATTTTAAAGTCTCTTCCACTATATATACTTGGCAGAGTGTCTCTTTAAAAGTGCATAGTACCTAAATTTAAGAACACTGATATATTCAATACACAATTGGGAAAAAATGCTATGCTCATATCAAATTGATGTTTTCATGCTGCCTTCAAGATTTTTATTTATTTGAACTGAGTTTCATTTTATAGTGTGAATTGTTTCATATTTGAATTGCTTTGAATTTGAAGCAATCTGTTTTGAACAGAAAAGGGGTATTTCAAATTTGGGACAGGTTGCAAATCCCTGCTATGGTCTATTGCTAATTTGACCCATTTTTGTGCAATAGTAAAAGATAAAATGTTACAATGGTTAGAATTATAACTGCAGATTCCAGATGCAATGGGGAGGAGAAGAAATATTTTTTCCCTATTATTGACAGTAAGAACAGGTTTGTTGTAAATTGTGGTTTGATGATGATTAATAAACCAAAGTTGTTTGAACGTACACATCATAATAATTTTACAAACTATATTTATTCTTTACGTATCAATCTAAAACCAAAAAAATATACTTTGATTTAGCAGCGCATGTGAATTAATAGTATGTTAGAGTGTTGATGTATTGCTCTCTCAAATGTTCTAGGACAGTTTTCTGCAAACTGATGTTAGAAATCTAACATCAAAACTGAGAACACTATTCTAATACAGTTTTTCACTTAATATATATACAATATCAGTGTGCATCTTACCTGCTTTGCCTATTTGGACAGCCAATTTAGTTAGCTTTCCTTGGAGGACAGATTTCTCTTTCTTAGGCATATTGGTTTTCCTCTTGTCTTTATCATCTCCCTCTCCACCTTCAGCACTCTTGAGTGGCTGCATCTCCATTGCAGCTGCCCCATCCTGCTGTTTGGCTTAAATACAAAGCAGTATTTGGGGGGATTATACATTCCTTTAAAAAGCTAAGAATCAGGATTATAATTGTAATAGGATTATAAATAACCATTACTGATTCTTCATACTATAAAGAACTTAGGATATAAAATATTTTGCTACTTTATCTTCAGCCTGGACGAATTAATCTATGCAGTTAATCTATGCATTCAGCTACAGACTGAGTAATCATGCATTATTAAATAAAAAATATACTTTTACTACTTTTTACAATAAATGTGTTTTATTTACAATTTCATAATCATAAATCTACCATTTCTCCAACAATGCTATAGTGTTTCATGGTATGCTTTGAATTTAAACAACATTTCTATATGAATTAAAAAGAATTTAATTTAATGTTTTTAGTTTATATATGATTAGTTAGATTATACATGACAAAATCATCCAAAATATTGACTTAAATATTGTTCTTAGAAGAATTCATTAAATTTTCTGATGAAATCGATAAATGTCAAATAACTAAACACATTTGTAATAACAAAATTCCTGCAAAGGAAGTAATGTTCAGCCTTCAGTTCAGTATTTCCCCTAGAAAAGTGTTTGGTAACTGGTAAATCATTCCACATTGATTTCAGCAATTTACTGGCATTCCTTTATATTTTTTCCCACTGGAATGAATGTGTATGTTTATATACAAACTCTCAAATAGGTATCTTTTAATATGTACTTTTAGAGAATAGTTTTTTCCTGAATTTGTACTAAGGAATTGTATGTAATGTTGACATTAGCAAAGAATCCTGCATGTCCGATTTATTATGGTAAAACTGATTTTACTTTTGTTTAAACATTATAGTCATTTGTCTGAAATGGGCAAATTTATATAATAGAAATTATATAAATAAATAAATAAATTCTTTACAATTACCGCAAACTCAAATTAAACTCTTTTCTGTAATGAAAAAATCATGCCTACTGTTTTAAAACTTCTTGCTTTAGATGAATTGCTTTTCTATACCTTCTTTTACTGTAACAATACAAAACATAAATATGCCTGATCTGGCAATTTTCATGAGATTGCACTTTTGCTATTCAGAATGTAATTTTTATGTCTTATCCACCATACATTATTTTTTCCTAATAGCACTGATATTTACATCACAAAACTGGCAGGAGCTTCTAAATAGTTTAATTTCCAGTGATGACATTTCTTATTCTCCCTACACACACCTTCAGTGGAAGGAAAGACTGACAGTTTATGAATATTTGGTATTTACCCCAATTTGACCCTCAGTAATATTTTGCTCTCTGAAGTAATTTTAACAATCTCCCTTGATATAAAGAACATTACCTTTATTCTGGCTGTTATCCATATTCCCATCCTGCATTTTGCCTACATGATGAAAATAGTAGCAGACAAAAAAAAATCAAATAACAAACAAACAAAAAACAAAACACACAATAAACAATCAGTACACAGAAGGAGCATGAGGACGACAAAATTTAAATTTAAAAAGCAATAAAAAGTATGATCATGTTTTAAATAAAATGTAATGCCCATTGAGATATTTATATGCACAAATGATCTTCCTGGACAAAATTTTGCAACTAAATTAATACATTTGCTACTGAAGACTTCCCCATAAATTATGTATTAATAACAGTCATACCTATTTTAAGGTAGGATGGTTTGTATAACTCAGCACCTAAATTAATCATTCCAAATTATCCAAAGAGGTGTTTTTCAACAGCAGCAGGAGAAGGGGAAAGCAAAGTGCGATAGACCAATAAAAGCAGCATCATAACACAAACCCTGTCCTTGTTCCATGGTCCCATAATGCCCCAAAGAAGCACAGTCTCACGTCTGTCATTCTGACTAAGTACTGAGATCTTATGGGTGCCATTTTTCAAATGTTTCATACCGGTAGTTATGCAGAAGTTGCTATACTGGGTGTCTTATGGTAAACAACTTTTAAAAAGCTCTCTGTGCAACTTTAAATGTATCATATTATAAAGGAACTTATAATGTACTTTAAGGACCTGGAATGGTTTGTCATCTTCTGCTGCTTCCTAATCCGGGGGTATATTAGGATGGCCTCAGTTAGGATTGATACAAATTTCAGAGAAGAATTTAAAAATCTAATCTAATCTAATCTAGAACCAATTTAGTGTGGTGATTAAGGTAACAAGAATGGGAGATTCCAGGCCCATCTTAGAGTGACCATCTAAGTGACCTTGGGCCAGTTATTCTCTCTCAGCCCTTGAAGAAGACAATTATGAACCAATTCTAAAATCCTGTCAGGAAAACTGCAGACTCTTGTCTAGGCAGTCACCAGAAGTCAGTTTTGACTTGAAGGTATAATTATGATAATATGGTTTGTAATCAATATCAGTTTATTGATTTTTAAGTCTCTTTGTCAGCTGGAAGCCTGGGACTACAATGCTCATGTGGCTTAGATTTCTGACCTAGCCATAATTTATCTCTCTTAACCCAGAGCTTTAGCGTCATTTTAAAGTTGATTTTTTTTTTCCGGAACTTGGTGGCTTGTTCTGACATCTGAAAAGTAAATAGGATACTAAAAGCATTTTCATAGTACTAAAACTGATATTCTCTCCAGGCCCCTAAAATGAGCATTTTTCTTCTGGAATATGAGTGTAGAAGGCATAAGGGGGAAAAAATCCCCTCAATTTTTTTTCAACATTCAAGCTCCCTTTCTTTTGACTGTATTCAGAATAGAAGTGAAATGTTCAAAGCAGCCACAATAATTTCCAGGTCATGCTGCCTGGTGCTCATCTGTTCCTAAACCCTGATATCTCCTAGGGCTGCACTTTGCAGAGAAATCCTTTGCTAATTTTTCCAGTTCAGAAAGCTCTGCTAAAGTTTCAACAAATGCAGAACAAAAATTACTGATCAAATTCTAAATGGGAAGCTCAAAGGCCATAAAGCTTTTCGTCCACAACAAAATCTAGGCATTGCCTCAGACTAATAAAAATTAACTTTTTAGAAGTATTTTATTAAATGGTAGAAATAATACCGTATTAAAAGATATAAATGCTAAAAAGATTAGAAGTTTATATAGATTTCCAGCATCTTTGTTTATGCTTTTTATGATATTTAATAGTAGTTTGAAACCTAACATAAACGAAGATTGTTATGGACATTGTATTACAATATGCAAATCTAAGAGGTCTAGGTATTTATGACAAATCAGATTATATCATATGATTACTGAGATTATACATGACAAAATCATCCAAAATATTGACCTAAATATTGTTCTTAGAAGAACAAAATTCATTAAATTTTCTGATGAAATCGATCTTTATAGATAGATGTCAAATAACTAAAGACATTTGTAATAACAAAATTCCTGCAAAGGAAATAATGTTCAGCCTTCAATTCAGTATTTCCCCTAAAAAAGTGTTTGGTAACTCGTAAATCATTCCACACTGATTTCAGCAATTCACTGGCATTCCTTTGTATTTTTTCCCACTGGAATGAATGTGTATGTTTATATACAAACTCTCAAATAGGTATCTTTTAATATGTACTTTTAGAGAATAGTTTTTTCCTGAATTTGTACTAAGGAATTGTATGTAATGTTGACATTAGCAAGGAATCCTGCATGTCCAATTTATTATTGTAAAACTGATTTTACTTTTGTTTAAACATTATAGTCATTTGTCTGAAATGGGCTAATTTATATAATAGAAATTATATAAATAAATAAATTCTTTACAATTACCGCAAACTCAAATTAAACTCTTTGCTGTAATTAAAAAAAACATGCCTATTATTTTAAAGTTGTTTTGAATGTTTTATATCCATTTTTCATGGAGAATACCGTTGTTGTATATGTAATTACCAAAGATGATTTCATGTTCTTACTTCAGAAAAAAAAATATTATAATGTTGCCATGTGTTAAAATATTGGCATACAAAATCCTTCGACATTAAATCCTTAGAATGGAGAAAAATTTCCACCAAGGTTTAGTTATGTCTAACTATTTTAAAACTCTTAACCTATTATTTTGCAATCTACTCAGTAGTGGGTTCCACTTACCTTTGCTACCAGTTCGGAACTGTGAGCGCGCGCGTGCTCGCTTTGCTCATGCATGGCGCTTCTACACATGTGTAGAGCATCCATGATGACTTCCAGGTGGGTGGGTGGAGCCTCCTGCTGCCGCCACTACCATTTCACGCAAACCGGGGCAAACTGGTAGAAACCCACCACTGAATCTACTTTTTATTGCACTTAAAGTATAATTTTTAGCATCTTTTTATCAAGATTTTTATTTCTTCACTGACACATTAAGAGATGGAGCCTATTAAGAAACTCCATCATAATTTTCAAACTTATATCTTTCAATGTGCAGAAGACTGAAAGGAATCAAGCTCAGAATCAAATGGATACAACCTCACCATTGAACTTTGACTTCTTCAACAACTTCATTAATTTCTCTGCATTCTTGAGACACCAAATCAAGCAAGAAGTGATTAATACTCAAACAGATCCTCCAGAATGGTATCAGGCATAATAGCTGCCTATATCATTCTTCACTGGCTGGGACTACTATGGAAAGTATTTTCTATTTTTTTATTTTAAAAAGAAAAAACTTAGCCAGGAATGAAGGGGCTTCTGTCTCCTGGTTCTCTTCACTAGAGAGCTTATCTTTCCATGGTTTTTCACTGCCAACTTGTCACAACTGACTTCCCTTGAAAGCTTCAAGTACCTACAGAATGAGAAAAGAATGTCTACAAGCCACAAATTCTTGTGCTTGCATATAGTGTTTACACCTTACTCTACAGCAGGGGTGTCAAACTCAAGCCCTGGGGAGAAAATCTGGTCCGCAGGGTGTTTAGATCTGGCCCACAGGGCTGCACTGGAAACAGCCAAGGACTGCCCCATGGTGCCTCTGCCAGCAAAAACAGAGCTTTGGAGGCTGTGAGAGCCTCCTGCAACCCTCTGCCAGTGAAAAAGGAGCTCAAGAAGTCCCGCACACGGCCCTCCCAAGCTCTGTTTTCACTGGCAGAGGGTTGCAAGAGGCTGTTGCAGCCTCCCGAGCTCCATTTTCACTGGCAGAGGACTCGGGCTAACACAGGCGCTCCCGACACAAGTGATGTCAAACTGGCCATGCCCACCCGGCCCCAAGGTCAAGCACAACCCTGATGCAGCCCTCAATGAAATTGAGTTTGACATCCCTGCTCTACAGATTGCTTTGGTGAATATGACATCTTTCAATTCCACATTATCTATTACTTAGTCTTATAGTCTTAATGTGTTCAGATCTCAGACTTTATTATACAATAATAATTTGGACAATTCAATACAGCCAGAGTGTTACACTGTACTTTCTTAGATAATTTCTGCATACTAGTTTCGTCTGGTGAAAGAGGAAGCAAAATAAATAGTAGATGTAGCCTAGAATTTATTTAAAATCTAATTACTATGTGAAGCATTTTCAGATTAAATGTTCTACACAAAAAGAATAGTTCATCAAATGTAAAAATGATTGTGTTTGTTATAAATTATTACAGAATAAAATTATATTCTGAATGCACGTAAATTGAAAACTGTTAAGTTCAGTCAACATAAAACCATAAAAATCATAATGGAAGCAACTATTGAATATTTTGAGAGTCCAAACCAAAGTAGATATCAATGCCATACACTTTGGGGCCACTTAAGAGAATTAGATCTCTCTCTCTTTTTTCTTTCTTTCTTTCTTTCTTTCTTTCTTTCTTTCTTTCTTTCTTTCTTTCTTTCTTTCTTTCTTTCTTTTTTTTGGTTTTGCTGAATAAATCCCATCCCAACTTTCCTAGTTTTCCTTCTTTTGTAGATAGCCAATCTGCTTAAATGGTAAGTGCTCCTGGTTCTACTTTTCCTTTGATGTCTCATCTTGTAACCTCCAGGAGATTCCATAATATGCTTTCTTAGAATAAAACTAAGACTTATTTAATTCTGAAATAATTACAGCTTTGAATGCTGTTTTCATGAACATGCATGAATAATTATTTTTTCCATTTCCGTGGATTCTTTCTGTTGAAGCCTTGCCAATATGAAACATAAGAAAGGAAAAGTATGGTTCCTTTTCTGTGTGTGTGTGTGTGAGAGAGAGAGAGAGAGAGAGATACACACACAGAGAGAGAAAGAAACATTCTGCTTTCAGTTCCTTTTTTGTGAAGTCAAGTCTGCTGCTATGTATCTTCCATGATCACCACCAAGTTGCTTATTATCCTCCCTCCAATTTGTCTCTTGCCTTTGTCTTGTATTTCATCAATAAAATTCAGTTTCTGGATCAGATATGTAGCTATTCAGATATCACTAAATGATCTCAGCATCATTTAGTGAACAATGATGAGAATGACAGTCGCGGAAACAGTTGAAAGAACACAGTTTTCAATTCCTGATTTATTTTGGTTCATTCAAATAATCAAGCACATGCCTTTTAAAAGCAAAACAATAATAAAACAAAAATTATCTGTCCAAATTATGCTATTGTGTTTCCCCAAAAATAAGACCCTGTCTTGTATTTTTTTGAACCCTGAAATAAGCGCTTGGCCTCATTGCCATGTGCTCAAAAGCCCAATTGGGCTTATTATCAGGGGATGTCTTATTTTGGGGGAAACAGGGTAGCCATTTAGGACAGTAGTACATTTATCAGGAATTAAAACATGCAGGTTTTCGTCAGACAGCAAGGTCTCAGCCTAAATGTAGATGATTTATGAACTCCAACTGCTCTTAAGAGTTTCATGTTATGACAACTTGATGAGAACAGCTTTTAAATTAATGTCAGGGTCTGAAGTTTTCCACAACTTTTAACTGAGAAGACAGTCAACAAAACAAAAGAGGCAGCTGTTGTGGAGCATGTATTAAAGGGGAAGAAGAGGAGAGACCTTTAAATTAGATTTTTTTTATCAAGTGCTGTAATTTCAGGTTATACCTAGGGTATTTTTTTCTAGATTTGCTGTGATTAAGAGAGTAAAAAAAAAGAGTCAATCTCCCAGTTTTGAAAAGGTACCATGCAAAATCAATAAGATTCAGCAAGATGTAATGTAGGAGTTTAGCATGTTTAAAACTAGAAAAAAGTCTATGCAGTGTGCACAAGGAATAAAATGCAAAAACTAAAATGTTTAGATTTTCTTTTCTCAAATAATATTTCTACTTGTCAGCATAGACACATTTTAGCCCATGTAAATTGCTTCTGAAGCAGCTGAAGTTATAAAGGAATTTTGATATAGTTAAACAATAATTGTTTTAAAGACAAAAGTAAAAGACTTGGCCATATACAAATTAATTTGAATGAACACAAGTCTTAATACATTTTTCAGCATAGCATTTTGCACAAATCTTATATGATTTGATGATCCACAAGAAAATACTATACATTTAACAAATGAGACCAATGCAATAATAGTCTAGATCTTTGATTCATGCATGAGAACTTTCCAACATAATCCATATAGATATAAAAATATTATGAGGCTAGATTAGTCTGAATAAAATACTACAGAATCCTTTCCCTGCAGAAAATCATTAACAAGGTTATCGTTGCTATCATTATTGCTTGTTATTAACAACTGTAGTATTAAAGAGAATTAAACACTAGTATTTAAAAATAGTATTTGACTGTCAATATGCAACTCCATAATGCTGCTTCTGTTGCTCTGATAAAAGCATTGAGAACCTGCAGATGCCATTTTTCAAATGTTCCATGATTATGCAGAACTTTGTAGTCCAAGTAGTTTATGGTACATCTTCCTGAACAGTAAATAAGGTCTAGGACATTTTGGTGCCGACCCTTGGCGCCCGTTGCCCCCAGCCACCCACCTCAGCCAGTCTACAGCCAGCTTTTCTCTTCCACTGGCCCTCCACTGGCTATTCTCCATGGACAATGGACCCTAGCCCTCTGCCCCTGGCCCTTTACCCAGACACAGCTTGACCCAGGCCTTTGACAGCCACCAGCCAATATGGTGATGGGCTGCAACGATGGTGCTGAGGGGATGACCGAGGGGGTTGTGTGGGGGCATCATGCAATAGGAACGGTGGCAGGCTGGAGAAAAGACCAAGAGGCAAGGGGGTGTGCAGTTGCTGGCATTCTGGGGGGAAGGAGATGGTGTGAGGCTGCTGGCATTATGGGGGAAGAGTGATGGTATATAGTGGGGAGAGCCAAACTGCCCATTCGGTGTCAGGCTGGCAGGATCAGATGCAGCTTCTCATTTTGACCACCACCCCGCAGTTGTCTCTCTGCCTGGACTCTGGTCTGATGCCTAACAAGCAGTTTGGATGCCCTCCCAACATGCCATCACCCCTCCCCCACAGTGCCAGGAGCTGCACACCACTGCATCTTTTGCTCTCTCCTCCAGCCTGCCACTGATAGTTTTTCATGCTGACCCCCCACAGCCCCATCAGTCACACACACCCCAGCACCATCACTGCTTCCCACCATCTGATTGGCTGGGGGCTTTTTGCCAAGTGCAGCCAAAGGCCTGGGTCAAACGGTGTCTGGGCGAATGGGCAGGGACGAAGGACCAGGAGTGGAAGGTAGGGGTCCATTGTCTGTGAAGAATGGCCAGTGGAGGGCCAGCAGAGGAGGAAAGATGGCTGTAAATCAGCTGAGGCAGGTGGCTGGGGGCAAAGGCCAAGGGTCAGTGCCGAAACATTCCATTCTGATGTAAATATTTTAAATATAGAATGTTGCAAAGAAACCTGTAATGTGTTTTAAATTACACACATTTCAAGTTTGTCCAAGGTCTTCTGCTACTCCATAATCCAGGGGAGGATTAGAATGAACTCATTAAGGTTGTCATGAAATTGAAAAAAGAACTAAAATAGGCAGAGCTTATCTCAAAATATGCACTTATCACAATAGCATTTCCTCACACTTTTTCCACTTGCTATAATAAATATAATTAACATAATACAACACAAAACAACATAACACAACATACATAAATGAGAATCAAGGTGGTGTAGTGGTTAAGCACCAGGTTAGAAACCAGACATAGGCCCAAAACCACATGGATGATTCACTGAATCACTCTCACTCACAGGAAGAAGGCAAGAATAAACTATTTCTGAAATCTTTTCAATGGATATAATCTGATACTAGCATCATTCAATTTAACATTTACATCTCATGACTAAATTGAAACTAATGCCTTGAATGTCTTCCTTTTTTGCCATTTTTGTTTTTGTTTTGTTTTTGAGGCAGAGAAAACATCTGCTTGAAGAAAAATACAGGATCTATACTTGCTCACAATTTTTTGTCCCTATTTTTTGCCCCTGGTAAAATCCAATTAGATCCATATCCAGGTTTATCGATCTATGCATCTATTGTTAAGAGTATCAGCAATAATGTTGATGCCAAAGAATAAAATGAATATAACCAAAATATTTCACAATATACAAATATTTCATCTAAATCTCAGATTAAAATTCCCCGTCCGCACTTAAATTTATTTCCTTATGTGGAATTTATAATATGAACATGCTAAGAAATGGAGTCAAGAAGCTGGTCAAAGACACATTCCAAATTTCAAAACTGAAGATATTTTTGTTCAAAGGAGAAAAAATGCATGAAACCACATTCAAGCCACATGGACAGTTCATAAAATATGTTACACAAGCATCATAATCTATGGAAAATGCTTAACTTGGTGCTGAGAAAAATTGGTGGGACAACACAATGAAGTGCATTAATTCTACAAGTTGTGTTTAAGCCAAATTCCTGACCCCAGGAAGATTGTTTTCCCAAAGTTACATTGAGACCATGAATGCTTATGAGAGTGCCACTTTGGAAAAATAGAATGAGAAACAAAATAGACAATCATGCCATCTTTCAAGTATGGATTGGGAAGCATGGAAACAACAGTTTGATGCTGAAAACCTTTGCAAGGAGAAAACTGATTTGAAATATACTTGAAGATGGTCTTTAAAATCTGATTCAACAGTAAAAGTCCTTAATTCCTACTTGAGTCTGAAGTGAAAAGATCCCTAGATTCCTACTTGTTCTGGTCCCAGTGTTACTTGAGTGAGAAAGACCAATTTTGCTGGCTATAAAGTGTTGGCTGTGTGGCATCTCTTATAAGCTGCAGTACAATAGGTACTCTCACCCAGTAACCCCATGCACATCCCACATCTGTGCAGTTCAGGAGAAAAAGAGGGAAGCTGACAGAGTTGAGAGAAATTGTTCAAATAAAAACAATCCCGGTGTTCTTAACGTACCATTGACTAAGCTGGTATTTGCATTATCAGTGGCAATTGCACTTGCTGCCCCATCTGTAGTTGAAGGAGGATGGAAGGAGGAATGGGAAGAATCTACTGAGTAATAATGGATAAAAGAAAAAAGAAAAATAATAATAATATGAACAAATTCACATGACAGAAACATTTATGGACTAATGTGGCTTTATTTTTTTTCAAAACATAGTTGTTTTAAAGTAAGCAACATAATGTCTAGAAATGAATGTTATTACAAGAATGTTACAGAAGTGGAGAACAAAAACTCATACATGGAATATTATATATAAAAGGAAATGTGAAAGACATTTAACAGGGTTAACAAACTTTAACAAAGTTGGTGAGAAACCGACTTTACATAGTACTTCTAATGCCTTTGTTCCACTATGCAGACATTCTTATGTTACTTTAGAAAAAATGAAGGAAAAAATATTTTAAAAATTTCTGCATTCATGAAAACCATCTATCTATAAATGATAGATTATATTTTAAACTACTGCATATGAAAATATCACAATATCCATAATTAATATACTTAATCCATCTGAAAAATACCCTATTTAAAACCCTTGATTTATTAATAAGGAACCATTTTCAGTGCTAAACCTGATAGTGTTTTTTGAAAACTCGAGAGAACATCCACTAATGATGTTTGATGTTCCCTTTACAGTCTTGTTTCAGAAAAAACAAGTTCATTATAATATTGTTTGATGTTTACAGTAGATGATGACAGGAGATAAATCACAAGCCAAAAATTGTCAGCAGTTTTCTTTACAAAAAGGGGAACAGGACAAGCAAGAAGTTCTTACACCACAAAAAAAAAAACCATGAAAGTTTCCTACTGATTTTGTACTGATTGAAGTGAAGCTGTACTGAAACTAAGTTAATTATCCATCATGAAAACCTTTTCTGAAGTAGTCTCTTCTGCTATTATCTATGTTTTATTTGTTTTCTATTATGGTTGATCTTTTCAAACATACTGTATTGAGAAATGCAAATGCTAAGGGAAAATTTCTTGTTTTCTGTATTTATTTTTAGTTTCCTTTTAATGTCAAGCAAATAATATCTAGACCAACATCTGATTTAACAGATAAGAGATTCGGTCCTTAGTTTATCTATTCCAGTTCTAAATATTTGAGATTAAGAATGCATGCTGGAATCCCTGCCAACATTAATTTTTATCAACTTCTAAAATCCTTTTGTTGTCTTGCACATCCTTTTGTTGTCTTGGGCTGCACATTTTAAAGTTTATTTTTAATCACAGACAGATCACACATTAATCACAGATAATAACACATAGTGATATTATCAGAACAGAAATTTCAAACATTTATAGATTTTAACTTTGTTTTAAAACAAAACGAAAATAAGTGCATGATATCTATTAAGTGTTTTAACATATTTCTTTTGATGCCTCATTTTTATATATGAATTACATGCATGCTATTTTCGCCTTTTTAAAAGGACAGATTGCCTGCCCCGTACTTCTAAAACCTAAACTGTTGAGCTCAGGTTCCTACCCCTAGTCCTGTAGGAATATTTTGGGGGAAAGCTGTGTGAACAGAGATAATAGTCCATCTTGGGATAGAGTATTGAGAATATTGGGATCGAATATTATGAAACTTGGGATCATTAAAGAAGTGCTTTTACTCTTTAGATTATTATGTTACTGAAACTTCTGAAGGTCAGATGTGGCAACAACCAAAAGCATATATGGAAGGCTACTGGAGTTTCATGTCTACATGTCTTGAAACAATGATATTTTTTGGGACAGAAGTCAATAAGCAGTACAGTGTCTTCTACTTAGGAACAACAGGAGGAAACAGGCTTGGGAAGTAGGTCATTGTACATCATGGCATGTAGGTTATTATACTTGACAGGCATGTGATCTGATCATCATTAAGTTCTAAATCAGCCTGTGTATTCCATTATAATCACCCTCTTCTTGGCAGATAAGGTTTTGTGGTCATGGCAGATAAAGTTTATACTCCCGCTTTAAGGAAGCTCCCTGTCCATGCATTTTATTTAACTAATTTACAGGCATCTCATCTTTCTATTAGTTTTGCACGTAACAAAATGTAAATGAAAATTTAAAAATGGCAAATTCATATTTTAAGCTGACTTTTCCAAAGATCTGCCATACAGCCAGAAAAGAATAAATAAAAATGGGGATTTAAAAATAGTACAAATTTATTATTTATTTTCATTCAAATTAAATAGCAAAAGGGTTTTTATGAACTATTCACTCAAGTCTTTTTCCTCTCTCCAGCCATTGGGATGAGAGTCCCATTAAAAGCTCTTTTTTTCCCTATCAAACAATGTTTCTTATTCTCTCTGGAAGCTGATGCCCATCTTCCAATATCATATTTGCATGATGATTTTTGCAAAATGTTAATGAGGAAGAAAGACATACACTACAGGAAACTGAAACACAAACACAGACTTTTGGAAAACTTCAAGCATACATACAATGAATGCATGTCCTTAGAGAACAGGGACATACAGTAATGAGCAGGTATATCAACTCCCATTTTCACAAATTCATGCTGGAAGCATACCAATGTCCTATTTAAAGAAATAATGTATGGACAGAAGTACTTGCAGGACAACAGCTATTGGAGGCTTCCTTGAATGAACTTGCAGTCTTTCATGGCAATGAATGTTACAAGCTTGTTAAGTATTTTATCTGACATGTAATAATGTCTTATGAAAGCTATATGAACAACGTGACTCCTATTTTTTAGCTGTCTTCTTCAACTGACAGAGTAAACTGGCAAATTATTATTTAAAACAGGACAAGGGAGAACTATGCTTAAAAGATAGTTGTGAAAAATAAAAGAAGATCTCATAAACTGCAGATACTGGCAAACTAAGACAAATAAGATTGTTTGGTTCTTTATATAGTTCTATTTTTATCTATTTCTATTTAAAATGCATAAACAGTAAGTCTTAATCACTCATCCATACTTTTTGAGAAAATTGCTTTCTAACTCATGCTAGTGTTCTATCCTGACATTTTTCTTAGCAAAAATTGATAAAAGAAATGATAACACTTATAACAATTTTATGATATTCTGTTTTGTGGGAACTATTCTTCATTAGTATTTATTCTCAGTTAAAGCTTAGGAACTCTGGAATGTATTTTCAAACAAAATCAGTAAGAAATTATTGGTGAAATTTGGCCACTGCTTACAGTAGTATAGAATACTGTTAGCTCTGAAGAGAAGCATTTTTTCTGCCACTGGTCACCACGGAATTTATTTGGATACATACTATTTTTCATACATATTTTTTATTATAGAATAATAACTGTATTGTCATTTTGAACACGTATTTTGAACACACATTTCATATATCATATGATATATTTCATATATTTATATATGATTCATATGATTTATACATTGCCATTAGTGTATATATAATATACTACAGTTGTTTCTTTTAAAATAATTTTATCCTCCTCCATGTGTAAGGAGGCTATATTTCCTTGGGAAGAAGATCCAGCAATCTCAAAAGGGTTTCTGAACAGAAATACTAGAGCTGGGATTCAGCATGAAGTAGTGAACAAAAATAGATGTTTATAGATGATCTAAACACAGGGGCATTATAGTTCAAGTGTATTTAAGACTGACTGTAATAGGCACAGATCAGACTTTTATGAAAGAAGAATGAGTTTCTCAATAATATCGTTATTAATGAACTAGTGATAAAGAAGAAAAATATTTAAATGAGAAACTCACTGGATATTTGTAAAGAAGACCATTAGCCAAATCTCAAACAGTAGTGTAAATTATTATTTTATTCAAAACCTAGTAGTTTAAAGAGACTGGGAAGAAAAATAATAATAGTAATCCCAGAAGAAAGCAATGGTGAACTCCTTCAGTACTGTTGCCAAGGAAACTGCATAGTTGTGTCCACATAGTCAACTCAAGGATAACTTTATTTTTAGGGTAAAAAGTTTTGGCTTTTTGGGCTGGAGATTAAAGTGATTGTCACATAACTTCCCATGGAATCATGGAACCATGTGGGAAACATTCTTAGCTTGCCTGTAGATATTTTATTAGGTCTAAATGTTCATTTCCATGGATAGAAGCATTTTCCATTCATAGAAGGAGCCTCGGGAGCGCAGTGGTTAGAATGCAGTACTGCAGGCTACTTCTGCTGACTGCCGGCTGCCTGCAATTTGGCAGGTCAAATCCCACCAGGTTCAAGGTTGACTCAGCCTTCCATCCTTCCAAGGTGGGTAAAAGGAGAACCCCAATTGTTGGGGGCAATATGCTGACTCTGTAAACCGCTTAGAGAGGGGTGTAAAGCACTGTAAAGCGGTATATAAGTCTAAGTGCTATTGCTATTACTATTAGAGTCACATAACCATTTATCCATGAAGGGATCCTTCTTCTTTTCATGGAACTGAATATTTGAATCCAACTCTGTTTTGCAAACTTAAACTAATTTAACATGTTAGCTACGAAACACATAAGTCACACAGGACTCTTAATCTCTATGCTCCTGGCAAGCAGATGAAACCTCTAAATAAAAATCATGAGCAATAGAATATGATAAAACTTTAAATAAGTAGGATTTTACATTAAAAAGTTAAATATACTTCAATTTATGTTTCATATTTTGATATTACAATTTAATTTCTCCAGATGAAAGAATCATTATAGTGATAATTTATTTTTAATGAAGCAATGAACTTATCATTCTTTATACAACTTCAATTTGTAATGAATTTGGGGCACATTAATACAGAATGAATCTTGCAAAGAAGTATAGCTAATTTAAGATCACATTCCTTGTTCGTATTTTAAATCATCCATACTAAATGTTCAAAATATCTAATGCACACATGGTTTAGGCAACAGCCTAAACTAGTCCTCAGGCAACTCAGGACTAAATTCACTGGACTAAATTACAATAAGATAAATTCAAGTATTCCCATATAATAAATCTGAATATCAGGCCTATGTTATAAATACAGATATTATTTGAGAATACTTTGGGTGAATTTGTACCTTTTTTATCTTTTTTCTCCTCTTCCTCTCCTCCAGCACCTAGTAGAGTAAAGATGATGCCTGTTTGAGAATTAACTCCCACTGCAGTAACCAGCATTCTTCCTGAGCCTTCCATGACATGGGTACCTAAAAAGATATTTAAAATATAGATTAATAATCAGTACATTAAAGCTATTAGCTTATGATAAAAAGGTACAGTGGAGTGTCTGGTACTCTCCAAGCTTGGCTGTTTTCTTGTAAACATTTCATTACTAAATTAGGTAACATCACCCATGCTATTAGCTTGGTACTAGTTTGGTAAAGAAACATCTGCAAGAAAACAACCAAGCTCAGAGAGCAAAAGGAATCTACAATTCAACCCTGAGCTACAAATATTGCCTTGTATTGATAAAGTTACTGTTAGACACACTGAATTGTGGCCTACATTCCACTTCTGAGAGCAAAAGACACAGCTAACATACAATGTCACAGAAGATATTGGGTATCTTTGTTTATTGCATTTTAAAAATGAGGCTAATGATGACACATTTGTGATGTATAAAATTAAGTATTAAGATGACAAGGAATTTCTACTATGCAAGCCCTGTTCTTTTTTAGTTGAGTAAAAGGCAACATGACAGAAGTACATATGAAATACTGCGGATCTGGATGGGGAGGAACAGGCTCAGGCTCAACCCATCCAAGACTGAGTGGCTGTGGTTCCCGGCATCCCAATATAGTCAGTTAACACCATCACTGACTATTGGGGGCGAGTCTCTGCCCCCCCCCCATGGAGAGGGCTCGCAATCTAGGCATCCTCCTGGACACGCAGCTGTCCTTGGAGGAACATCTGACGGCTGTAGCCAGGGGGACTTTTTGTCAGATTCACCTGATTCGCCAGTTGCAGCCCTTTCTAGATTGGGATTCCTTGTGCACAGTCACTCATGCCCTTGTCACTTCTCGCCTGGACTACTGCAATGCTCTCTACATGGGGCTCCCCTTGAAGAGTACCTGGAGGCTCCAACTGGTCCAGAATGCGGCCGC
>JANHZT010005225.1:95364-114914 GCA_032468215.1 Stegonotus admiraltiensis
CTCTCTGTGGGAGCGAACTGGTCGGTGGGAGATATTTGGTGGCAGAAGGCGGTCTCGCAAATAACCAGGTCCTATGCCATGGAGCATTTTCTTTTATATGTGTGGTTTTATTCCTTTTAATTGCAAATTAATTTAATTTAATTTAATTTAATTTAATTTAATTTAACCCCCCATATTCTCTATATATGCATACATATTTTAACATATATTTTTCATGTTTGGGCATGTATTTTGTTATAGTATATGCACCTTAACTAATGTTACATGAAAAATAAATTGAACTAATGTGGATAGTTTTGGTTTTCATAAAGTGTGTTTGTATAAGTCAGCTGAAATCATTTTAAGACAAATTCTAGTGCAACAAATATCTACATATATAATTTTCTACTAACAACTGACCTGATTGACCATTGTATTGTTGTGTAACTATTCTTAGCAAAGATTAAATAAAACCTTGTTTTTCATCTCCATGCATGAGTCAGAAGTAGCTAATGTTATGCAGCAGCTAAACAAAGAATTTTATCTACCCTATTTTCTGCTAAAAAACAGATAACAGTATGAATCAGAAAATAGGAAATGTTTATGCCCTCGATATTACCAAAAATATAGCTAGAATAAACATATTGTGTATCCAATTCATGCTGTCTGATCAATACACTGTAAAAAAGAAAAGTCCTTCCACCTTTTATCAAGTCTTTAGTGAGAGATATTTGATTACCAATGGATTTTCAACAGCTTATCAGATTTCCTTCCTCCCTACCCTTTGTGAACAGAATTCAATGTTAGGTTCCTGAGAGCTTCACCTAAAGAAGATATACTTTTAACACCTGGTAGAAGGTTACATTCTGTTGTTGCTGTTATTCAATCTTTCCATTGCTTCTGGCTCTTTGTGAGCCACTAAACATCAGTTCTCCACGACTGTCTATTATGTATCCCAAACATTTATGCTTTAGCTTTGCTATTAGTGCTTCCACTGAGCGGTTTGCTTTTATTTCATGTAGTATTGAATTATTTGTTTTTGCATAGTACAGTCAGTCCTCATATAGCACAATGACTCCATTGTTATAAACCCTCATGTTACACAAAATTATACAATCTGGTTGTTTTACCTTACAGCAGGTCTGTCTATCCATTTATGTGAGCCATTTATTGTTGCTTTATGTCTATCACTTTATTTAATTCTTATTGCTGCAAACAGGAATTGATAACTGCTCAGAGTCTCAAAACTCAATCAAGCTATATGCCAAGTAAACAAGTAAGTGAAAAAGTAAAGAATATAATTCAACATGTGAGTGCTTGCATATCCCCTGTCCTGTCTCTATGTTGCTTGATAGGGTCTTCAAATCTACCTTTAAAGGTCTCTGTGCCTCCCTTTTCCACAATGGAAATATGAAATACATTGCTGGAGTGATATCATCTAGGTTGAGCATAATGTAAGATGTCCAATACAGGATTTAAAAAGTTTTTAATCCAGTTCAGTAATTAGTAGAAAACTATTCACATTCATATATGTTTTCTGAATGAAGAATACACAGAAAATGAACAAAAAGGAGAAGCAGAGGAAGGGGAGGAAAGAGAAGGAGAGGAAGAGGAGGAGGAGGAGCAGGAAGAAGAAGAATGGATAATCCATATCTGTGATTATCAAAGGTTTATTTAATGCACAAAACATACCTGAAAGCAGCATTGGATCTTTGTCAATGGATTTGCGGACTTGATCTGACTCTCCAGTTAAAGAGCTTTCATCAATTTTAAGATCGTTTCCTTGAATAAAGACTCCATCAGTAGGTAGTAGGTCACCTATCAGTAAAATCATAAAGAGACAATCTAATTTGAAAAGGTGCATTTATTTTGCAACGTAAGAAACTTCATATCATACATGTAATGTATGAAACTTCCTTACTTCAGATTTCCATAATTAATGTATGAATCTTCAAATCACTGCAATCCAAATAAAAATATACTCCTTCTGTAGATGAACCTTTAGTAGGTTTATCAGACTGGTGAATCTATTATTAGTTACTCTCTTTTTCTCTCTTGTCGCTAATTATCAGCCCATCAGCAGTAATGCTAAACATCCACATATACAGTATATTATTTGACTGGATCAATCTAGAGCATATTTTAGCATATGACAAGCAGATTTTTAGAACTGATCACTCTATCCTTCACCATGGCATCAGACTGCAACATCTGGCGAAAATATCCATATATGTTCTGCCCCAGCTCCGGATTCCCGAGGATATTGACACACACCAACGGTCTTTATCAAATTTATTAAGTAGCAAGAATAAACAAGACGGCAAAGGTTGGCAACCAGCCCAGAAAACAAGATATGATAAACCAAAATACTCTGATAATAAATACGAGTTGTTTCCAGCAAGAAAGCACTAGCTGCGTGCGACTTAAATAGGCTAAGGGAGTGGCCAATTATCCTCCAGCCCTACTCTCGAGTAGACCTCCTCCTCCTGAGTAGCCACTCCTGCCTTTTGGCAGTCCTGTGTGCTCGAGCATTAAGGAGAGGCTCTTCCACTTCGCTCTCTCCCCTTGAAGGAGCCTCTGGAGGTTCTGGAGGCCCTGACTGAGTCTCTGCCTCTTCAGCCTCCTCACTGTCCGACGCGAGCGCAGGCTGCGCAGGCTGCTGGCGCGACACCACACCAGCCTTCTCGTCATTGGGATCAGCCATGATCCATGCAGGCAGCTGGCGGGCCACAACAATATAATCCAAACAGGCTTTCATTGACTAATTATGTGCATTTGTCTTAGCTTCAGAAAAAGCTTGTGTGATAAACTTAAAAATACTTCTGTAGACAAGCAGCTACTGTTGTGTATGCATAACCTTTATGACAATTTTAAAATAAATTTTTTTTTGCAGCTTTTACACTAAAGAGAATCCAAGCCAAGCAGGTATGAGAAAGGAGCGCTTTTGGTCCCCTTTTTTAATTGTATATTAACTAAATCACCACATCAGCATCTGAAATTAGCTAATATTCCAATCCTACTGTGTAGAGAAAATGTAGTGCTTTTGTCACAAACTTCAATTGGACTTAAGCAAGCCTTGAGTACCTTAGCCAATTACGGTTCTGTGGAAGCACTAAAAAATCAACTATGCAAAAGCTAAGATCCCGATTTTTGCAAAGCAACATGGAGTGTATACAAGGAGGTTAAAAATCCAAATTATACAGCAGAGAAATTTTTCAAAAGCTTAGGCATGGCGTTTCATTGTTTTACTAAATGCAGTGCACGCAAAAATTATGTTATCCAAAATGCACAAAAAGCAGTCATTTCCAAGCATATCTGAGCAGTACTGAAGTTTTATTAACCCAAAGGACAACTACAATTATTGTTTGGTGCACAGTTGGATCCTTAAACTCTTTTGCTCTACTAAAAAGAGCTTAATCCAAATTTTTAAAGATTATATCCAAATGGCTCCAATGTTCCTAATGTAGTGTTAAAAAAAGGAGATAGATTTCACCAAAATTGAAACATGCACATAGATTTGCATTATTTCATACTGTTCTTTTTAGAATGTATGAGTTCTTTCCTTAATGAGAACAATTCTAAATTAATATGAAACAGGACAATTCTACAAAAAAAATTACTATCTCTATAGAGATAAAGATATATAGATATAACTTTTGTAAACTAAACTTGATATTTCAAATTATAGATTTGATACAGGCAGAGATAGAAATATGTAGATACGTCTTTTGTAAACTATAGCCACTATAATTGCTCCATATGTTTTAGATTGTTTTTCCCAACTTGGATGCTTGACTTTATCTTTAAAATGTCACCTCAAATTTCCTTAATAAGGAATTAAGGAATTACAATATGAGGTTGCAACATGTTGTCTTCTTAACAGTACAATTCCACTGACTATGTGTTGGATCAAAACTGAATTTTGGTTCATGTCATGGATGAAAATAATATTGATTGTGCTCATGTTGCAGCAAGCCAATCCAAATATATATATACAAGATTAAGCATGCCGTTTGTTTCATTGAGATAGACAGAAATGGTGTTCTTGACATTGGGATGATCGTTATTCTTATCAGAAATATACTCAATTTCTTCATTAAGGATGGATGCTATTCTGCAACCACAAAATTTCAGGATATAAAGCAATATTGCTCTTTTTTGGCTTCATTAAGGTTCCTCCTTTGCATCTCTATCTATTCTTCCTCAAATTATCCTTCAGTTGATTTTCACTAGCTGATTTCCCAATAACAGTATTGATCCTCAATTACATGGTACCGACCAGTGATTTTATCTATCAACTTAAGCTAATTCTTCAATCACTAAATATAATATTATGTTATTCCTTAAAAATGAAAAACAAATTGAACATTTTTTTCAAATAATTGATTGTATGTTATATTACATTTTCCCCCTGTTTATTATAAGGAATCGGCCTTACGTTTATTAGCAACTATTTTCTTGTTACTATTTAATAGGTTATAAAGAATTCCTAGGGATTCATACATTTTCTAGAAAGTATACAAAAAACATACCATATTTGACTTGTGCAATGTCACCAACTACAATCTCTGCTACTGGAATCTGAATTACTTGTCCACCTCGGATTAGGGTAAACTTTTGTTCTTGCTCAATACGACTCTGAAGTCCACGGAACTGCTTCTCTTTGCTCCAGTCATTAAAGGCTGTAACCAGCACCACACATATAACTGAAAGCAGAATGGCAGCCCCTTCAATCCAACCAGCTTCTGCCTCACCTTCATCTTCAGCTCCTCCTGCGGCAGCAGCACACGCTGGAGAACAACAGCCAAAAATAGGACGTTACTTGAAAATTATGAAAACATTACTTGAAAATTATGAAAATTATAAAAACTGTAGATTTTTAACATTGCAGATTGTGATAACATAATGTCACATGTTACAGTTAACACTATGGGATCTAAGAGAGCATTTTATAGCAACTAGGAAAACCCACCTACATTTCTGCAAATGGATTATTAAATAAATCTGATTATTAGAAATATCAACCTTCATCAAATACATTCTAATATGTAACACCCAGGGGTGGCTTCTACTTACCTTTACTACCGGTTTGCAACAGGAGCGCGCACACAGATCGTCCATTATGACATCCAGGCGGGTAGTTGGAGCCTCCCGCTGCTTTTACTACCGGTTCACAAGAACCAGACAGAACCGGGAGCAACCCACTACTGGTAACACAGTTTGAGAGTCAGTTTAGTATAGTAGTTAAAGCATCAGTCTAAAGACTGTGGGTTCTAGTGCCACTTTAGGCACAAACCCACTTTAGGCACTAGTCATTGTCTCTCAGTCCTAGGAAGAAGGCAAGGGCAAATTATTTCTGAAAGTCTTGCCAAGAAAACTGCAGGGACTACTCCAGGCCATTGTCAGGAGTCAACACTGCTCAAAGGTAGCAAAATAACACACTATCTGAAATTTTGCTGTCCAAGAGGGTGGGCTTCAGAGATAGACAACCTTGGATACTATGAGGAGTGATGCACCTATCTTCCCAGCACCAAATGACTACGCTTGCTATGTTCCCTTGGCTCTTCCTATGGTGGAGATCAGTAAACATTCCAGGCAACAAGTGCAATATCCCAAGCAATAAAAAAAAATACTATAATAACACAAACACATATTTTTAAAAATATTTGAAAGAAAATATACATACACAGTGCATGCCTATGGAGATTGTTCATTAATATTAGCTGCCTTTGCCTATGTTTTACTTTTCCATTAAGTCTTGTCTTCCTTATGCATCTATCAAAATGTATTTGTTATCTTAGGCTATAATAACCCTGTTTGCCTCTGACTGGAAATACTGCTTTTATCTGCCTTCCCTTCAGTGTCCCCAGATAGACATTTAATTTCTATAAGCATGGAATCTTATAAAACAGTATTTTAATTCACAGATGCTGGGGGAGGGGGTTTCCTTTTGAGCACCTTCTGACACACATGTTCAGTCTACAGAGCTTCATAATTTCTGCTGATCCCACATGTAGAAAACTGATGTAATGTTATGGCAATACCTTTTAGCTGTTCCACCAGTAGCTAACCTCTAAAGAATTGGGTGGTCTGTGTGGGGAAACTGCTGACACTAGTGGTCCTTTATATGCTCTGGGGCAAATCAGAAAGCTTTAGCGTAGCTCTGAAATCCAGAAAGACCAAATAAATAAAAATACATAGAAAATGATATCTGGAATGTACTGAATGGTTTTCCAATACAGATATAAGTTCCCGTATAGAATATCAGTGCATTATATAAACTTACTACTCTATAGTATTTTGTCCATCAAATGACCAATTCAGTTATTATAAATTACAGGATTATATGAGCAAAGATGCCAAGGCATGCCAAGAAACAACAGTGCTCAATCTTCTAGTTTCCTATCATCATAATTAGGGATGTTTGGCTCAGAGATTATGAAGGAAAACATGAAGGAAATAATATTGACCTTTCAACACATTCTAACACCACTTGATGTATTAGTTATCACTCAGGAAAACAGATAAACCAAGCCATTAAAATTTGAATTCCATAACCTTAAAAAAGAATGAAAAAATGCCATTGCAGAAATGCTCTTAAATAGCATACTTCCATTATTCTAGCTTGACAAAAGAACCCACAGCACATCCATGAGGAAATGCACAGAATATCATTACAGTCCCTCACTTCAAAGTACTGGGGTTCAATGCAGTTTGTAGGACTGCTGCGATATCTGAGCAGTAACAGTCACAGCATCAAAGGCAGACACTCACTGAAGAGGAAGAATCAAGGTGACCCTTCTACTAATTTTCCCCTTCAGCACAGATAAGAACTGAATGGAAATCCAGCTCAACTCCCCCTCAGCTGGACTCAAAGGAAGGTCGGTAAACTGCTTACTGTCTTTATTGGATGTACTCCACAGAAATAGCTATATTATTGTGGAGGCACTACTTCTCCAGTTTGCACAGTGACCAGAAACCAACTTCGTTATCATGAGCTGCATAAAGATAATCCTGGTTTCAGACTTCAGCAGACAACCGTTCAGATGGTTTCTGAACTTGAACAAGGAATTCATAGTGCAACATCAACATAAGAGTAAGGCCCATTTAATGTTGTGGGAAACAGTCCAGCATATACTGTATATTGGATTACAGGTAAGAAAATGGGCAGATATCTGATAATTTCCTTTCTTCCATAATAAAAACAGAGGGGTCACATTAAGCAGATGATTTCAAGTAGAATATCTGCACCACTCAACCAGTTAAAAAACTGAGATAGAAGGCATGATTTATACTTTTACTTATCATTACCATTAGCATCACTTCATTTTTCCTATTAACCACTGGATATCATGCCAAAAGAAGTTCATACTGCAAAGATATAAGATTTTGTCTGAAAATTTTAATTACAGTATTTCAGGATCTACATAATCAACTATTTCAGGACGGTCTGTCATATTTACAAATAAAATAAAAGGGAGAAAGGGAATGAAAATTAAAAAAGAGGAATACGAACTGCAAGCATTTGCGGATGATCTAGTATTCATTATGGAGGAACCACAAGATACAGGACCAAAATTATTAGCTCAAATAGAGAACTATGGAAAAGTGTCCAGATTGAAAATAAATAAAGAAAAAACAAAAATTGTAGTTAAAAATATTACAGAAAAATAAAAAAGAGAGATAGAAGAGACATTAGTGGTAAAAAAAAGTTAAATATCTAGAAATATATTTGACTTCAAGATGTGCAATGATTAAGAACACAATTATTACAGATTTAAAGAACAGATTGAGAAAGACTTGGAGTAATGGAAGAATCTTCAATTGTCACTCATGGGAAGGATAGCAATCATAAAGATGAACATACTACCAAGATTATTATTTTTATTTCAGACAATACTGATAAAAATTGAAAAGATTTATTTTCAATATTTAAATAAGATAATAAGGAGATTTATATGACAAGCTAAAAAAGCAAGAATAAGTTTAAAAATGCTTCAGGATACGAGATTACAAGGAGGATTTGGACTCCCAAACTGGGAATTGTATTACCAAGCAGCAGCCTTGACATGGTTGAAAGAATGGATTGAACTAATAAATACAAGACTATTAACACTGGAAGGTCATGATTTACAATTGGGTTGGCATGCTTTTTTATGGCATGGTAGAAATAAGATACGTATGTACTTTCATAGACATTATATAAGAAATGCATTGTTATTGGTATGGGGAAAAGTTAGAGATAAATATTATGTGAAAATACCAATATGGTTATGAACAATGGAAGCCTTAATTCACTCAAAAGTTTTTAATTTTGGAAATATTGTTAGATATAAAGATTTGTTAACAGATAAGGTGGAACTGAAAGGGAAACAAGAACTGGAAGAACAGGGAATTGAAATGGATTGGTATATGTATATTCAAATAAAAACTAGATATGAAAAAGATGTTAAACTACAGGGTTTTTACTCAGAGAAGACTGAGCTGGACAAGATACTCATGGGAACAGAGGATAAATTAATTTTAAAATGCTATAATTTTTTATTAAATATAGAACTAGAGGAAGAACAAGTAAAAGAAACAATGATAGCCTGGGCAAAAAATTTTGGATATTCAATTGAATTGGATAAATGGCAACAATTATGGGAAAGCAATTATAAATTAACAATATCCACTGCATACAAGGAAAATCAATACAAAATGTTTTATAGATGGCATATGCCCCCTGAGAAACTGGCAAAAATGTATAAAGATAAATCAGCTAAATGCTGGAAATGCCACCAGTTACCAGGTTCATATTACCACATGTGGTGGACATGCCCTGAAGCAAAAAGCTACTGGAATAAAATTAAGTTATGGGTGGAGGAAATGATACAACAACGTATAGACTTAAAACCACAAACTATTCCTATTGGGTATCTTATCAGAAAAAATTAATAAAGATAATGTGTATTTGATTATACATGTAATAACAGCAGCAAGGATTAGAACAAAATTGGAAAGCAGAGAATATACCATTGGAGGGAGAAGTAATTAAAAATTTTTAGATTGTGCAGAAATGAATAGATTAACTAGGATGATAAAGGAAAGAGAGGATTCAGAATATTTTAAGATATGGAATAAATTTTACTATTGGTTAGAAAAGAGATATAAATAAGTTTTAAAAGAGATTGAGGAAAAAATAATTGTCGTAATTAGAATATTATACTAATGGAAAACCTTCGTAATGGAGTCAGTGAGATTGAAGATGGAAGAGATAGAGAAGAGAAGAAATCTTTGAAGATAACACCAAAATGTCACATGGAAGAAATGAATGATGATATCAAAATGAATGTTTGTTTGTCTTTAAAAATAAAAAAAACTTTATTAAAAAATATTTACAAATAAAATAGCATGACTTCATCAATGTATTGGGATAAATTATATCCTTCTATGTTTATTAATATATCTGACTTTAATATGTTGAGAGTACCATCAATTGATTAAGTTGATCAACATTTATCTCTCAAAGATACATGATGTGATTCCCTCACATCATAAGTTAATATTTATGCTTTTGTTGCAGAAGTTGACGTTTATGTTTGGTCCAGTATTTGGTCTAGTATTTGCATTAATACCTATGAGGACAGCCATTAATATATAATGAGGTCTTTAACTGATATGTGGAGATTCAGCAGAACAAGGAAACACCTGATTTTTTACAAATAACGACTAAGGCTTATTGGGCCATCTGCAGATGGGTGGGAAGGCTCACATTATTAAAATAACTACTGCAGGTTTTTTTTCAAAATTATATTGACATTAATTCAGGCACCAATATGGGAACTGAAAAATGCCTGGACTAATATTTTATTTGCAAGGAAAAAAAGCTGGACTGAAATACATTATGTTGTAAATTACAATTTGAAATTGATGTTAACAAACATCTATCTCTCAGCCTACAGGACTTCTGAAATTTTTCACTAAGTAACACTGAATTTCTAACTAAAATATCCATGTGTACAGAGTGCTGTTCAAAGGCACTTTAATGGCTGCTAAATGGATACAGTATAAATAAGTTATCTCTGATCTACCCATTACAACATATTTGCTACCTGTTATGGTTATGTGCACTTCAAAAATGTTTTTAGAAGAAGTGCTTCAGATCTCACATATGTACTAGCCTAATTCCTCTCTGCCTTTTGTAAAGGAGGTTCTTTTTTCATTCTTCCATAGGAACCTGAAAAAATATGTAAATTAAGTTTAATGAACCAACCCATTAAACCAGCATCACTTTTTCCCCAGGTACTACTAATTAAGAACAGAAAAGCTACTCTCAATATCTGAACATTTATTATGAATCGTTTTTCAAAGCATGTTTTACATTGCTTTAAATGTTAAATACTATCTACTCCAGGCCTGATTAAAAAAAAGAGTAGGAAATTAAGGTATATCCTTTCCAGTCTCAAAGATATTTTTTCAAGAGGCAATTGGACTTTGTTTTTCCTTAAAGTCATTTTGTTTCTCATCCAAGATGCTTCCTCAGTTCTGACTGAATGGTGTGTAATGGAAAGATTTATATTCCATGCAGTCATCTAGTCATTAACATTCTTTCTGAAAGTTGCTGTGGCCACTTTGAGATTTATCTGTGCCCTCAGGGTCACCTGAGTAGTGCAAATGGGCATGAAATCTTTTGGAACTGATGAAAAGACTGTGTTGTAAACAGGTTTACAGTGCTGCTTACAACACAGTAAACAGGTTTACAGTGCTGTTTATAACACAGTAAACAGGTTTATAATGCTGTTTACAACACAGTAAACAGGTTTACAATGCTATTTACAACACAGTAAACAGGTTTTTCAATGCTTTTTACAACACAATTTCAACAATTCCAAAAAGGTTCCACACCTATTTGCACTATTCAGGTGACCCATAGGGCACAGATAAATTTCCAAGTGGCCTCAACAACTTTCAGACAGAATGCTAACAAGCAGATTGCAGATTGACTGCAAAGAATATAAATCCTTCCATTCCCCACCATTCAGTCAGAACCGAAGAAGCTTCTTGGATGAGCAGCAAAATGTCTCCAAGGAAAAACAAAGAAAGTCCAGTTGCCTCTTGAAAAAGCACCTTTGGGATAACCACGACCTGGATGAGTGAAAATCTCCATAGACATTTATCCTTTCCAGTGCTCTTCTTACCTATTTTCTGCTAATATTGCAAGCATTAAAATGTTGAATTTCAGCTACCCCTAACTGAATAAAGGGTTATTGAAATTTACATACATTATGAATCATAACACAAACATTTACATATATTTGAACATTTCTAAAATATTGTGCCCTTGTTTCTATTATCTGTACTGATGACAGAAAATCATGAGCTTGAAAAGAAGTTATAGCATGAAAATGAAAGAAAATGTATTATTTTATATTATGAATCATGTATCCAACACACACACTCATATATACAGGGGGTAGGGGGCGGGGAAATATCTTAAATAAGTGCCTACCTGCAATAAATAGACATTCAGACAGATACATAGGAAGAGAGGCATACAGAATATGAGAAAGACTGAATATGACAGAGAAACAGGATGATAGATGGTCAGTGAATGATCAAATGCACATCTCAATGGAGTGTGCATTTATGAGGTTCTATATGCTTTCATATTTTAACGTGCCAATCTTGTAGCTGTCCTTGTTTAGGTGAATCATTTGATTTTCCCACCTATGGCTTAATCCAGTGTTAACTGTTCTTTCTCTCGCATAATAATCCCATTCAGACAATTCACTTTATAAATTCCATAGAGTGTGGAGATCTTTTTCATGTATATAAATCTAGCTAGCTAGCTATTTTCGCTAGATATATCTGCAAAACTACTTTATTATACTTCTTTTACACTTTTAAATTTACACCTTTAAAAGATTGAACCTAGTATAGGTTGTTTACAATGCCATTCCACAAGCATCTACTAAGAAGGAAACCCAATCAAATTCATTTATTCCTATGTAAGTGGTTTATTCCCATAGGATATTAATTTAATAAAGTAAGAATTATTTCTGTGCAGGGATGCATAATATTGCATTATTATATTTGCAAACACAGTTCTTTCAGATTAAGCACAAAATATCTAGTCTTCAATCTTGGATCCATCCCAGCTGAACACAATAGAAGTTACTTCTCAATAAATATGTTAGCTAGTTACTAAGCATAACTACTTTATTTATTTTTCCCATTTTTAGCCATTTTTTGTTAATTTCAACTTGGAATAGGCAAAGTGGAAACAGTATTCATAAAATGCCTGAATTTCAATGGAAAACAATACAAATATTTTAGTGCAATGTATTTTTCCCATTATAAGCATTCCGAAAATATGTTGTCAAAATCTAACCAAATATTCATGAGGAAATACTTTATAATATTTTGAGTGGAATAATTTATTTATGAGTGTGGAAAAAGCACTAAAGTTCTAATGCTAAGTGTTATTTTTCCACATTTCCCAGAACATGAGCTGTCACACTTGTAAAATATTTTCCACGGTAATAGGAAACAGACATCATGCTCTATCATGAGAGAAAAGCTGTTCAGGTTGATGGAAACTAACCAAATGTTTTCATAACTAATATTCAAAGCCTTCTTATTTTCTATTTTGAGGCTTAAAAATAGGAGACCAATTTACATTTGCAAATCCAGGGTCCTGCAAAATATCAGATTGTTGCTGTTAACAAATTACTTGTCTTCTTTTTTTCATTTCAGATTCAACAATAAAACTTCCCTAAACTTAATAGTAACTTCTAACATTTAAGTAGTGGCAAAAAGTAATAAAATATAAATTTAGTCACCATGTCCATTATTATATAAGATGTGGAAAAGGAGGAAGAGCCTGAAGAAAATATTTTCTCAATATCAGCTGAAGCATTCATGTCATGGGGAAAACTTATACAATTTGCCAGTACTCAAAAAATCAGGCCAATATTTACTCAAAATCCCACTGAAATTGATTTCTAGATGAATCTTGCAAGTATAGTGCTGTATTTTATTTAAGTTTTGCTTATTTTGTTACTCTTGCATTTTTCTTCCTGGTTCTTGAATAAATAACTTGGCGTGGGATTATCTTAATATGCCCATTTTAATACATGATTGCCTTACTGATGTAGCTTTCCTTTGCAAAATACATACTACTATAAACAATTTCTATATGTGATAATGGATTGTAGATAATAATCATATGTGTATATATTTAAAAACCATGATCATACATACAACGATCTATCAATTAGTAGAACTTTTTCAGTAAAATACATAATGCTGTCTATCAATCTAAAAGGAACACTGCAGATGTTTATTTACAGATGTGGTTAATTCTCTTACACCTACCAACTAATGCTATTCTTTTAGAAAGTCCCAGTAGGGGCTTAGTAGCCAAAATATTAACATCTGACAAATTTATTTATCAAATTTTTATTTATTTATCAAATTTACAGGCATTAAATTAAAATGCATTTAAAATGCATTGGTAGAGATGTGATGTTATCCTTGAAATAAGCACATGTTCCTCTGTAACCTGGCTTACAAAAACAACACCACAAATGTTGAGTTATCTTTTCATGGTTAAAACACAGTACAGAACTTGCCAAGCACAACAGAGGCCAGGATGACCTGTCCAGGAAACAATGCCACATTATTTTTTTATGTACCTCAAGACATTGCACCTTTGGATATGAAACACAAACCAAGTGCAGCATAAAGAAACTTGAAAATATCCTGATTCTTTCCTTTCTAAACAGGACCAAGGCTCTGTCACATGCAAACACAAGGCAGAGGTCACATGCAAACACAAGGCCGTGGTTTTATTCTTCTGTTATTTATACAAGGGAGATCCTTAAATCAGAAGGGAGTTGCACAGCTTTGTGGCATTTCACAAAACCTTTATTGCTGGGTTTTGTGGACTACTGATTCAGGGCATGGTTTAAGAATTACACTGGAGAATAGCCAATTAGAAGTTACAAAGATGTACCCAAGTAACATAAAAGCAGAAATAGAGAGACACACGGATGTTGTTTTTGAAATTTTAACTCTGTAGGAATCTGGGGAAAAGACTTGTAAGAGATATTCAGAAAGAATGAATGAGTCTCAAGAGAGGCCCAAGGATGTGTGTTTTAACAGGGCAATATCCTTTTAGGAAAGAGAAACTGTTGGGTCAGAATAGCTTGATAGCAGAGCCAATTACTGAAAGAGGTAGTGGCAGTGAATTTCTGCACTAATAAAACAATTGGACTCAACATCTAAATGGTACCTTTATGATTCTGTGATGTGCAACAGAAGGTTGGAAGCCATGTAAGTTGTTTCAATTTTTAAAAATTGTGATAATTTTTCATTTAGTGACCCAAGAGTCGTGGTGGTGCAGTGGTTCTGCTGCCTGCCAGCTGCCTGCAATTTGGCAATTCAAATCTCATCATGCTCAAGGTTGACTCAGCCTTCCATCCTTCTGAGGTGGGTAAAATAAGGACCCAAATTATTGGGGGTAATATGCTGACTCAGTAAACCATTTAGAGAGGGCTGTAAAGCACTGTAAAGCAGTATATAAGTCTGTGCTATTGCTATTATAGTTCCTGAGATTTCTGATGTTGGAATCTTTTTCTTTCATGTTTAAAATAAGTTTAAATTTAAAGAAAGATTGTATATAGTAAGTAATAATAAACAGTTTCTCCATTTGAAAAAAAGAGAGACATCACATAGTAAAGCCCAAGTAAAAGGTGAGATGTATCTTATACATACGTTAGAACCTATCTGTTCTAGCTCTAGATCAGGGGTGTCAAACTGAAGGCCCGTGGGACAGATCTGGCCCATGAGGTGCTTATATCTGGCCCATGGGGCCGGCCTGGAAATAGCAAAGGACCAGCCTGCAGTGCCTCTGCTAGCGAAAATGGGGAACGGGGGTCACACGCAGGCCTCTCATGCCCCATTTTGGGCAGCAGGGTACTGCAGGAGGCATCCGTCCCATCTTCTCTCCATCCTGTCTTCATCCACCCACCCCAGCCAGCCCACAGAGGACAACTACAATGCTGATCTGGCCCTCGAAGAAATTCAGTTTGATACCCCTGCTCTAGATAAAGAAACATTTACTCTATTATATATAAGGAGGCATCTATTTTCATTCTAAGATAGGGAAATGTTTGTTTGCAATATATTAACACATTCCATTCATTGATAATGACTGCCAAAATCTCTAAACTACAAAACCTTATAAAAAGGGAGACAAGGAACAGTTCACCCATCCATAAGTGTTTCAAAACTTTGGACTGAATAAATATATATTCTTTGACCTCCACTGATTGTCCCTGATCAATGCATCCCACGGGCCGGATGCATCATGCACAGGCCATGCCCACCCCAGCTCTGGAAAGGCAAAAAATGTCATGATACATCATGTGACGTCACATGACGCAATCAAGTTTGACACCCATGTTCTAGATCCAAGATCCCTGTCAATATCAATGGTTACTTAGCATGTGACTTGGAATCTGCTAGCAGTCAGGTTGATTGGTGACAGCAGTTTTAATCTATTGCTTCATCTTGATACTTACCGATACAATAGTTGCTTCAAAAAAAAAAAGGATTTGGTAGACAAAAATCAAGCTATATGTTATTTTTCTCTTTTATTCCTGCGCCAACTGATAAGTCACTATCAGCCACAATACAGATCATTGGTTGCATCTCTTAAAACGATGTTCAGATCAGAGGTGGCCACATTATGTTCAAGTCTATAATTTTCCCATTCAATGTGAAATTAAGAGATACAAAATTGAGAAACTATTTTAGCTACACATACTAACCTAAGTCATATCAAATTAAACCTTTAAGAAATAGGGAGAAAATTGGACATTAAAAGCAGAGAACCTGTTGCTACTTCCAAGCCTATGTAACAATGGAACCAAGGAAATAATATTTATTAGATAAATAATGGAGAAACAAGTTTTACCTTCATTTCCTTCTCCAGGTGGATGATAAAATGAGAGCCCAAGAGAGATAATGGCTGCGATTTCCAAGATGATGAGAGTCACATCCTGTAATGCTTCCCAGACTAACTGTATGAAAGTTTTTGGCTTCTTTGGAGGTATAAAGTTTTTCCCAAAAATTAGCCTTCTTTTATCTAGGTCCGCAGTAGTGCCAGGTAATCCTACAGATCAAGGAAACATTAATAGTGAGTGACAAGTCTGTTAATATTTTTTTAACTACAGTTTAAAATATAACCATTTTTGCTTTTATCATTTAGCATTTATAGCTCATCAGACTTCCAATTTTGTAATTTTCTTTTGGCAAACTCATTCTCAGCTAATGTATCACAGAGACTTCTGTGGATTTGCAAAGGCATTTGAGAAACACATTTCTTCTCTAGCTTTTCCATTACGCAAAGAGAATCATAAAGAAGCACAGGCAAACAATCTAACTTGTGTTTATACAATATGTCAAAAAGAGGAAGCAAAACAAGAAATTAATTTAGCAAATAAATTTACAAAATTTCAACTATATTAGCAAAGTGATAGTTAAAAATATTCAGAATTTCCTGTATATGGTTTTATAGCTCAGAAAAGTATTATAGGTTGCATTTATTAATAATAAAATGCTTTGACAAGTTTTTTTTTCCTTTTTCCCATTCTTCCAACTAAATCCATCTTCAGAACCTTACTCAATAGTATTCCAGAACTTTCCTCAAACATTAACTGCTGCACCATAGAGAATATTTTAACTTACTGCATCTGTGTATGGTTTGCCAATTGCACAGTAGCAGATAGGACAGCACTGCAGACAGTGGTGGGTTGCCCCTGGTTCGCACCACTTCTATAGAACTGGTAGTAAAACCAGCGGGAGGCTCCACCCACTGACCCCAACGTCACCAAAATGCGTAGAAGAGCCACGCACAGAGCCCCATTGTGAACCGGTAGTAAAGGTAAATAGAACCCACCCCTGACTCCAGAGGGTTAATGTCATTGCCCAAAGCAGGGGTGGGTTCTACTTACCTTTACTACTTGTTCACAGTGGAGCCCCACATGCGTGCTTCGTGCATGCACATGCTCTTCTGTGCACGCATTTTGGTGATGTCAGTGTCAGTGAGAGGAGCCTCCCGCCAGTTTTATTATCGGTTCTATAGAACCGGTACGAACCAGGGGCAACCCACCACTGGCCCAGAGGATCATTGGTTGCTCCCTCCTCCCTTTGAAAAAGCTTCATAGCTCCCACTGCCTTAAGAAAGTTCAAAACATTCTTAAAGATCCATCTCATCCTGGGCACCCTTTTTTTGAACTATTACCATCTGGCAGACGGTACAGGATAATAAAAACAAGGACAAATAAGCTGAAAAACAGCTTCTATCCCAGAGCAGTAACTATATTGAATTCTACTGTACAGTGCAATATTAATGCAATATCAGGGGTTTTCAATTCAATTGTATAGAATGTGAAGGATGTCTGTTTGTGTTTTATTTTTATAGTTATAATGTACACTGAAAATGGCATTTAATTTTGTTGTACGAGGTGCAATGACAATAAAGTAAACTAACTAGTTAGCTAGCTAAGAGGTTGCTTTGAGAGAAAAAAGCAGAAAGGAAGACTGAAAAAAGAAATCTGAGTCTTTTGAAACAAACGTGTTTTCTATTAGTCATAAACAGATGCAAAGCCACCCTGACCTGTAGTTAGCATTTCTATAACAGAAATGCAATATGTAATAATCCAATGTATTAAGGTTTTCATGCTATACCTAGGAATATAAAACTACTATTATATTTACAAAAATGCCAGGAAATATGCAAGGCCATTCATTAATATCAAGACTGAAAGAGAAACTGAAATTCAGCTGTCCTAAAGTAGTTATATTTCATCCTAATGTTCAAGTCAGTCCAAACTAAAAATCTCTTACTATAATTAATTGCTGTGTCATTTCCTCTGGCTACTGCACAGTTTATTGCACAGTGCATTAAAAAACCAATCAGAAGATTAAGTGTTGATCCTACAAGGAAACATTATTATAAACAGTTACAGAGAAATATATTGGAGTAAGATAAACAAAATGATTTCAAGGGATGTATGCTGTATATTTTAGGTGTGAGCATCTCTAAAATGGAAAATACAGGGGCAGCTGCTGGTAAGTAAAACTTCTTTAAAGAACTTTAAGAAAGTGATTTGTAAGCGGTGTTTATGGATCTCTTCCAACTGCAGTATCAATTAGAAATGTGGCTGTCCTTCAAAATACATCATTTGATATTATTTTTCCAGCAAAGGGAAATCTTTGTGCTTGTACACCTCTGAATATAGTCAGGAAAAGTTTGCAGTAGGAGTTGGAAAAAAATATGCATCTTCTTTACTAGTTTGACAAGAAATGCTTCGTAACATTTCCACACATTCAGAAACACTTTTTCCAAAGGATTTGTATAAAAATCAACATTAAGTTAGAACCACTGCTATGAAAACAGACTACATGGATGCTACTGTATCTATTGCACAAGAATGTTCATGATATTTCCAAATTAACTTTGTAAAGATAGTGCTGAGAAAAAAATCACAGGCATATTGTAAAAAGCTGTGAGTAAACAACTAAATAAAATGGAGTAACAAACATAATTATTATATTGCAATGTATTTGGAGGTGATTAAGTGGTAAGTCAATTAAAGTTTATTCTAGGGCAACCAAGTGCAATCAGTGTACCCCTAGATAACTTGAGAGCTATCAAGCTTCCTGCCCAAAAGGTATGCATGCTACAAACATCAATCTCTGGCACCATCAATATGTACCACAATGATTCTGCCTCCCCCCCCCCCCCGTGTTTCTTAAAAACACTAAATATGGTAGATGGCTGCTGCTTAGTGTGCAAGAAAAGGTAAGCCACCTAAAACGGACATCTTACATTTCCACACTAGATAATTAAATAATGAATCGAAAATGATCTGGCAGAGATGTATAATTTAATGGCAGTACACAGCAAACAGAGATGATAACCGGTAGTATTATTTTTCAATATGAATACACAATTCTGACTAGAATGAAGGAATTCCTCCTCCTTTAGAAGTGAAAACAAAAACTGACATCAATAAAGATTGACTGAAAAGTAGTTAAGACACAGTTTATTGATACTAATATCTTCAAGTTTTCTTCAAGCTCATAAATCTTTTAATTAATACTACCTAGTTGTCATAATTCCATGTGGTTAAGATCCAGAACTACTTAAATCAAAGGATCTGGCACAAAGCCAGGCTTTTGTAATGAAGCATTCTGTTCATTAACATTCCTAAAAGAAAGGATGGAATAATGTTGGATCTTAACTTGAAGTACCATTATTCATTTATTGACAAAGTGTTGTGGAAATATTCTTTTTTAATCAGTACAGTTTTCTGAGCTTGGCTTTGCTTCACCTCACAATGAAGAGAGCAGTAATTATTTTAGAATTATTTAGAGAATCTTATCAACACACTGTTTTATTATGTGATGTTGATGTCAACTTTCAATGACCACATAGATCCGTGATGGCGAACCTATGGCACGGGTGCCACAGGTGGCACGCGGAGCCATATTGGTGGGCACGCGAGCTCAGCTCT
>JANHZT010005225.1:135405-148288 GCA_032468215.1 Stegonotus admiraltiensis
AAAAAACTTACCCAACAGAACAGGGGTCTCCAACCTTGGCAACTTTAAAACTTGTGGACTTCAACTCCCAGAATTCCTCAGCCAGCAAAGCAGGTATAGAGCCTGCTGATCTATGATCCCTGATTGCAGGCATGGAGTTCCAGTTGCTTGCTAATGGATCATAATGAATTGGAATGGAAGGCAATGTGTCCCAGACCAGCAGCAGCTAACGTAAGCAAGCTGGAGGCTGGGAGGAGATTTAGTGAAATTAGGGTATCTCTGCATATACTTGAATGATGATTCAGAAAAGGAAGTAGAATTGGGCTTCATGCATGTACCAGCATCATTTGACCATGGGTTCAAATGCATTATTAGTTTGGAGTCCCTACACCTCCAAAAGTGACCTAAGTGACTTAAGTCCTGCCTCCTTTGAAATCTGTTGACTCTTATCTAGTGCCAATTTGCCTTGATTGTTAGTAGATCAGATTCTTATGTATAGGTTGCATACTTTTGAACTCTATCCTGGCTCCTGGTTTCAACTGCTGACGGACAAGCTAAAATTTGGGTCAAGTATTGTATGGAGTCCAGATCGATTTCTATGCTGGAAAACACCGTTGAGATGATTCGCCTAAATTTCTACAATTTATACTTGTTAAACCCTACACAGAAGGATAGGAGATGGGTGACAAGATTTTTGGGAAGCAGCCAACTATCTGCTGATGGAAGATCATATTTATAACTCAATTTTCTTGCTAATGACATGGATATTATTGAATGCTTTGTTTTGTTTTAGCAGTATTTTTCTTTCTGGTCACTGTAATAGTATTATATTTTGTTTCCAGTCATTTGGCCATAGTAAGGGATATAGGTATATAGCTGCTGAATTTTAATAACATATTATCAGACTGCACATCATAAAAACCTGCCAATACATTCAAAAGTTTGTATAACACAATTTTTAATTTTAAAAAAATAGTGTCATGAATAAAGTTATCCAAAAGCAAAACATTAAAGTAACAGTAGTGGAAAGTTATCTGTTTTCCATACCCCTTGTTTCTAATATTATTACAGTATAATTTGTAGCAGAATATCACAAAAAAATTTATGCTAATATCTGTTTCAGAAAAATGAGAATAAAATTGATATGCCAGATTTAAATACAGCATATGAATTAAACATAAATTATATGAATTTAAAATGAATTTGATGAAAAATGAATAGTACTGTTGTACTATTCAATATAAATATTGAATACCAGTATGAAGGAAGCTTCTCCCAATGAATGAATCTCCCTGATCCCATTAGTTTTAAAATAGTCCATCACTCCCTATTGGATTATTTTATTCTTGTTTCAAGACAGTAACAGAAATAGTCCATCCAACTCATCCCATTTGGATTTGCTCTTAGCATCTTTTATTGCTCTCATTCATGCAAGCCCTTTGATGCTAGTAAAATCAGGAAACAAGGATCATTTGGTTTCTGGAATGATATCTTGTTAGTAGGGTAATATAGTAAAATCCAGAAAATCCAGCAAGAGCAATTTTTCAGATCATCTTATGCCTAACATAATTACTCTGATTTTTTTTTCTCATATTCCTCCACTCCCCTGAACTAAGACATCTTTTCAGTAATAGTTCCCCCCTTCTCCCCATCCCATAGCAGTCCTGCTCCCTCTTCTGCAATTGTCCTGCTCTTTCTTCTGCAATTGTGGAGGTTTGGAATATTAGATCAGACCTTTCCATCAGTTAAAGGGAGTTTGGGTTCATAGGCAATGATTTTCAGTTACAGTACATTTTCCCCATATTGTGCAATAGCCTCCCACTAGAGATCAGGCTAGTATTTCCTACAGTATTGTAATAGATTTGTTCTTTAATTGGTTCTTAGTTTTTTATAATGTTTTAATGACGCAAATAATCAGAAGTCATTTTTTGAATCTAGGAGTACATAAACATGATCCATCAATCCAGTTACCTATTATTCATTTCCTTTAGTCCTGAGTTTTCAATTGCACTGACTTCCTTGCCTTCTGATTTAGCTATCTCTTGGCTGTGTTTAAATAACAACATGTTTATTTTCTTGTTTCTATTTACTATACTGAAAAGAATTTGAGAAAACATGATCAGATTCTTCTACATATTTTAAAAATACTTTCTGATCGACAAATGTTATTTTAAAATATGTAAGGATGGATCTTTTACCCTCCTATTTCTTTGCCATTTTCCTGATCTAAATTACATGCACACACAGAGAAAAGAGAGATGGGGCGGGAGAGAGACCAGTCTGTCTTTCTGTATACAGAAACTACAGAAACAATTTACATTGACAATTTACACTGGACAACCATTTACACTGGATAACCCTGTAAGGTCATCTCTGATTGACAGTCATCTATTTATACTTCTAAATGGGTCTTTTTGAATGAGATTAGGTTGCAAGATATCGCTAAATCCAAAAGCTTTACTATTTCATGAGGGTTTGAAATATTTACTGTAGCATGAAAAAAAACCTCCAATGTCTTTTAAACCTAATGAAATCAATGTAGAAGACAGACAGACGACAAATATATGTTAGACAACAAATATATGTTAGATATAAATGACGGCATCGATGTCCAAAAATATTTGATGTAACAAGAGTTTTTACCGAAAACTAGGCTGCAACCACTAGATCCTTCCTTCATTAGAATTTCACTTCAGTTTAAGGTACAGTATGTTCTTTTTATGTCACAAGTCACTAAAGAACAATCTAATTTTATATGCTAACCCTGAATGTTACCTTCTTATTATGTGTCATAATGTGTGGCAGCAGAGCAGTTACCGATAGTTTCTGAACTCAGAAAAGCAAACAGTTAGTTAGCAGTGGTTAGTACAGTACTTGGATGGGACTCCTTCACCCACTCCCAAATCTCAGAGATGTAGGCTGAACTGGGACATTTAAAAAAAGGACAATGGAAAAGTCTTGAAAAAATTCCACGGCAAGCTATATCATGTAAGAGCCGAGGTGGCGCAGAGTGCACTACCGTAGGCTACTTCAGCTGACTGCAGATCAAATCTCACCAGCTCAAGGTTGACTCAGCCTTCCATCCTTCCGAGGTGGGTAAAATGAGAACTCAGATTGTTGGGGGCAATATGCTGACTCTGTAAACCACTTAGAGAGGGCTGTAAAAGCACTATGAAGTGATATATAAATCTAAGTGCTATTGCTATTGCTATGTACTCTAGTCGCCAAGCAAGGACATGGACAGGAGATGTTGTTAAATTAAATGAAACCTTTTCCGCATATTTTATATAACAGCAAACTATGGTATAGCCATAGCAAAAGAAGTTCATAATTACATATATTTGAGCCATCCACAAATTTAGAATTCATCATCTGTTATAATGATTCATTTTAAAATTATGGTTTATATAGAAATAATCCAACATAATGCACCTGGAACTCTACACTAATATTTATAACAAATAAAATGGTATAATTTACTAAACACAATGGATTTATTTATCATTTTCTCTTCCATACACTTCATAATTCTACTGAAATTGCTCCTTCTATTTGTCAAGTATTATAATGTTACTGAGAAAATGAAATGCCTTCAGAAGTTGTAGGTGATCCATCTCTGGAGTTTTTAAAGAAGAGATTGGACAGCCATTTATCCATCTCTTGCTTGGGAAGGGTGTTGGTCTACAAGACCTCCATGTTCCCTTCCAATTCTGTTATTCTATACCAGGGGTGTCAAACTGGTGGCCCGCAGGCCGGATGTGTCACACATAGGCCATGCCCACTCCAGCTCTGTGAAGGGGGAATCTGTCACAAAACGTGACATGATGGCAATGTGATGCCATGACTTTGATGCCCATGTTCTATATAGTATTCTGTAACTCAAGAATGCTCATTTCCCATGTATATCCTACATATTACAAAGCTGTTACTATTACCATTAATAACACACAATAAGTCTAATACAATAGTCTCTGCCTATAGGATTGGACTAAAATTCTGAATGCTAAATGTTCTTTATATTTTCTTTACAGCATCACATTTCTCCGAAGGCATAAAATGGCATTAAATGTGAAATCAGGAATTGCTTCCATGATTAAAATAATAATAGATAAGAAATTGGTAAATCTGAAGGTTTATGGATGATACTGCATTGCCATCATGTCTTACAAAGTAAGACAAACTATCATACACAAGATTGTGTACTTTAGGCTTGGAGAAATGATTAGGTTTAATATGGTGTTTCGTATTAATGAAAGTCACTATGAACTAAAGGGATCAAGAACCAAGAGACTTTCCACTAAGAATAAATGCAGGGAAGAGATCTTTAATGTCTCCTTTACTCTTTAACTTCAAACATAGTCCTTATTTTGCTTTGCATCTCTACAGCAGAATTCTCACAAGGAAAAGAATCTGCAAAAGCTTGACATCCTATCTTTATTTCCAGAGCACAATTCCACATCCAAACTACCGTAAATTGTTCAAAGTATCTTTAAAATCCTCAAGTTTGTATCACTTCATAATACCTTATTGTACATTGGAATGAATGTTACTTTGGGAATCTGAATGGCTCCACAGATATTTCAGTAGTTTTATAGACAGCCATAAAGCAAAGTGATTTGAAATTGTTTTCTAACAATTTTAATCCATAATTTTACCATCCTGTAGAAAGTCAGCTTTAGTAATATAATATAATATATGAAATCAATGTTATCAGTTTACACTTTCTACAATAACTGATAATTGTTAATCATCTCAGGAGCCTAATATCACAAAATGCAATGCCCATGATTCAGAAATGTTATACCTGAAGGATCAAGAGATGCTTAGAACACAAGTATAAATATATTTAAAAATGATTGTACATGTCAAACTTTATATATAATTCTTCTAACACTTGCATAATTGTTTGATAAAAATACATACATTATAAAATTGATTCATTATGTACTATCAAGTCCTAGTTGACTCTTAGCAACCACATAGATTTTCTCCATGATAATAAACTGACCTAATCTGGTTTTTTTCAGGTCTCCCAACAATGCGCTCATTACCACTCTAACTGAGTCCATCTACCCTGTATACTGTAAAAACTGCAAAAGATATTTCATCTTATATATTAGGGGAAAGTACTTGAAAAGCTTATACATGAGAAAAAATTAATACAAAATGTGTATATTTGTGTGTGTGTGTGTGTGTGTGTGTATTACATGAAATGAACTGGTTTGTGCTATTAAAAAATGAAACAGATATATTCTCCCATGCCTACTTAGCATTATAGCTTTCCTGATTTGTTAATTAAGCTACTTCCTGAATAAAGTTTTTAAGCACAGATGAAGAATGAACACTGAGAGGTTATTATATGACTCCAATGACAATGTAACACAGACTCTGGTGCAATGTTTCACGTATACAAAGCAAACTCAGACAGAAAGATGATATAACTCTATCAAGAAGCAGAGAACTGTAATAATGATATGAAAAAAGAATAGCCTCCACAAAACTACATGCACCACCATATATGGCATTGGAAATAACTGGAATATCTTCAACACTTTTTCTTATATAGACCTTTAAAAATAAGCCTCCTCTAAAAAAAATCAAATTAGCATTTTTAACAACTTTCAAGAGCAGTACTATTTTTGTATTTTCACACTACAGAAGTTTTAACAGTGAGTTGTCTCACTGTGCTGCAATCCCTTTGTTGAATTTTCTCCCCTTTGCAATTTTCTTTTCCAATTTAGGCACACCACGCATATACATCTCAAAATCTATTTGATGAATTTGTCTTAAGGAGGGTTAAAAAGAAATTATACCATACAATGATACCAAACCTCTGTGGCTAGTTTAGAAAAGAAAAACATTAATATCGCTTACCTTCTATTGGCGAAGTATTCAAGTGTCTACAGAGGCCCTCTGTGTCCCCGTACGTCTCTTTAATTTTGACCACTGCTTCCATTCCTCGAAGTTCCATAAGAGAACGCAGATCCTGAAGCGTACACCCAAATTCTCCTGCATGATTGGCCTCATTTCTTTGGTTCTTTGAATAAAAATCGCTGTTTGTCATATCACCCATTGCTGCTGATAATATTGCTCTGTTCAGTGTGCTATGTACAAATTAAAAATTTGTAAGGATAGAAACTCAAATTCCAGCCTAAGAACAAATCCACTTTATGCGAACAGTAACATGAGCAGAGTAAGCAATGAGTGATAGAAATGTCTCCCACAAAATGGCTGTTTTCAAGATTGCAGTCCAATTGCACTCCATTCACTCTTTCCCATTATGCTGTATCCAGGCAGTTGGCATCTACATGGTCATTTCTTTTTTCAGACCTTAAGAAACAAATCCAAAAAAATGCATTAAAAGAATAAGCCAGACTTGTAGAAATTCATTCCATCATATCATTCTGAAATGTGGCTGAATAGTACAACTTTAACCCAGAAGAAATTCTAACAGTCTTACGGAGATGGCTCCATATATTTCTGTCATACTAGCTGTGTCACCCAGAACACTCTTTCCAGCTTCAGAAGCTAGTATAACAGTCTTACTTTAATCAAGTCCCAAGAGCACCAGCTAAATGAGACGGCTCATGAATATTAATAAATAAAGCATTAGTCCAACAGCCTAGATGTGCCTCTGGTAAGGACACTTGTTCAAACTGCTATATCAATCTATATTCATCTGACAAAAAAACACACACACAAAATTTCTACCACCTACTAAAAACTATGACTCATAAAAATTAATTGAACTTTATAAGCTTATGATTTCATACATTATAGAAACTATTTTTCATTGCAAGGCAAATAAAACTGGAAAAGGAACATTTACATTTTCAATGTCGAATACATTTAAACATATCAAAGCTTGTCATATTGAGAATCTATGGTGATAAAAACAAAGAGAGAAGGAGATTTTTAAAAATACCTGAATGCCTTTAAGGTAAATTTTATTTGACAAATAGGAAAAGTTCTTTCTTTCAGCACCACTTTTTATCTGAAATCTATAGCATGAAAAATTAAACATTTCCTGCAAATCCTAAATAGGCAAACATGCCTACCTGGTTTTAATGTTTAATATTCAGGAGTAATCATGGGTAAATTTCAAGAGGCAGCAATTTAACAACATATTATAAAATTATGTTTCCCGAATATACTTTCTAGTAAGCTTCATACACATTCTCCATAGCCAGTTATTCTAGTTCATCACTGAGAGTTTAACTCTCTTAGAGCTTTGTTTTGTTCAAGTGGATTAAAGCAAGTGTATACATTGAAAAGGGTTTGCTCACTGAAAAACAGACTTTTCTAAAAGTTAATATGAATTTTTAATAAGAGACATTAACCATGTGCAGTAATATGCCTGTGCATATTTTATAAAAACAATACATTTTAAGGTGCATATAAAAGACATGATAGTTTAATCTTTCTAATCTGCAGCAATAGAACTCTGTGGGAAAAAAATCAGTGGCTGAATATAAAGGCTGAAGAAATGTGCACAAATGTATAAATTACTATTTCATTTAATCCTGATGTTTTTAAAAAGTAGTCTCCTTTAAACTAATCTTGACTGCTAAAGACTCTATGGATAGGTTTATGGCATTTTCTTAGTGACAATACATAAGACCTTTACTGTTTCTTTCTAGAATTCAAATTTCCCAATTCAGCCTTCAGCCTGGGAATCTTTGGATGTCTTCCAAGCAAGCAGCAAGCACTAACCAAATCTGACTCTATTCAACTTTCTGAGATCAGCAAAGATCAGCATGAAGATGAGCTTTATTGGGACATTTAATCTAAAACTGGAAATTATTACAGAAACTATTTCCTCTTCTAGTGGCTCAGCTTCACATTTCCTGCAACTCAGATAAGTCACGTTACCTTTCTTAACATTACTAATGTTCTTGTATATCTATGTGAATTCTGTAGGAGTGAGGAACATCAGAAGCATAGTTGATGGGAAGGTTTCAGCTGAACATAATTTGAGAAAACATGATCAGATTCTTCTACATATTTTAAAAATACTTTCTGATCGACAAATGTTATTTTAAAATATGTAAGGATGGATCTTTTACCCTCCTATTTCTTTGCCATTTTCCTGATCTAAATTACATGCACACACAGAGAAAAGAGAGATGGGGCGGGAGAGAGACCAGTCTGTCTTTCTGTATACAGAAACTACAGAAACAATTTACATTGACAATTTACACTGGACAACCATTTACACTGGATAACCCTGTAAGGTCATCTCTGATTGACAGTCATCTATTTATACTTCTAAATGGGTCTTTTTGAATGAGATTAGGTTGCAAGATATCGCTAAATCCAAAAGCTTTACTATTTCATGAGGGTTTGAAATATTTACTGTAGCATGAAAAAAAACCTCCAATGTCTTTTAAACCTAATGAAATCAATGTAGAAGACAGACAGACGACAAATATATGTTAGACAACAAATATATGTTAGATATAAATGACGGCATCGATGTCCAAAAATATTTGATGTAACAAGAGTTTTTACCGAAAACTAGGCTGCAACCACTAGATCCTTCCTTCATTAGAATTTCACTTCAGTTTAAGGTACAGTATGTTCTTTTTATGTCACAAGTCACTAATTTTAAAAGTTGTTCTACTGTGAACTCTCTTTGATTAAAAATTCTTGCTGGGCTAAACTTAGAAATAGCTGTTTGATTAGGTGTAACACTTCCAGCAAACAAGCATTAACACTGCACCCTCATTCTACCAATATTTGTTCCATCTTTTCTAAAAGTATGTCATTTTGGCAGCCAACTTTAGGCATGCTACATGCTACAAAATAATTTGCCTGCTTAATATTTTATTTGAGAATCAATTAAAAATTAACCAATAAACAAAAGGCAAAAGAGGTATTTATCTCTTATTAATGTTTAAGGAACAATTGAAATTCTTAATATCAGATAACCTTAGGAAGATAATATACAGTACTGTTGTTTTGTAAGGTATATTCTCATATGGTAAAAGTGCAGAACACAAATAGTACTATTAACTATAAATTGTAGGTTCTTATGGAACCTGATATGAAATCTGCATGAAGAGTTTATGAATTGTACACCAATAATAGCAGTTTATTATAACTGAAGTTCCTCGACACTTTTGCTCATTGATCAATACAATCACTTCAAATATATAGGAGTATTTCTTTATTCCTTCATTACATATATTTGTATCTACTTCCTCCTAGGACTCTAGGGGCTCACAATAAAATCAACAAACACTGAAATAACATAAAACCTAACACTGCCTGCAATTTTCAAATATTTAAACTTCCAATTTTCCCAACTTTGTTTTGTACAATATAAAATTCTAGTGATTTTTAATTCGGTGATCATGTGCCATCAAGTCATTGTGAACTTTTAATGACCACATGTACAGTATATTTTTCTCCAGGATAGTCAGTGTCCAAGCTGGTCCTTCAGATCTCTCAATGGTGCAACCAATACTATTATAACTAATTCATGTTGGCCAAAATCTTTTTCCCCCCTTTTTTTTTTCACAAGTATTACAGATTCTCTAGAGAATTCAGTCTTCATATAATGAACCCAAAAAGCAGCAATTTGAGTTTGGTCATTATGTTGCACTCTTTTGATGAACATTTGGCCCATTTATATTCCATGTTAAACATTTGTAATATATAATTGGGACCAAACAAAGTCAAGCCATATAGCACCTAATTCAGTATCATCCCTTTCACTTTGTTTTTGCACCTGTGAAGGTTTCCTAACAGTCGCTTCTGTCACATCCATTTGTATTGTGTTCTGTTCTTCTTTAAACTTTTCTAGAAATTTTCTTGCTTTCTGCATAGAATTCAGTTGAAATTTCTGCTGTTTGAAACTACAAAAAATCACTTCTTCCAGTTTGTTCATCAAAATGGAATCTGTTTCTGTTTAAGTTATCAGTCTGTTACATAGTATTCTAATCAGAATTTCTTTAAGCACAACTAATTATGTATTACCAATCTTCAATCTTGTATTAAAATGCTGCTATAGTCTGTTCTGTTCTGTTCTGTGGTCTTTTTTCTGACAAATTGTGTGAGAGCATCCCTTGGAACTTTTCTTAATTTTCAAGATCTTGTACTTACTTTAAACTTTGTCAATTTCTGCCGTATATCCTCTTCATTCCATTCTCCCAAAATTGACAAAGCTTTAATTACCTTTTCCATAAAGTCTTCACCAGAATCCTCTGGGATCATTCTGAATCTCAAGCTTCCATCTATTTTATTTCATTTTTATACTATTGAACTTGTATGACACTGGGTCCCAATGATTCTGGGTCACTCCCATCTTATCCTATCTGTTCTCTAATGAAGCATTTGTTTCCTGGTACATGTACTATTTCTTCCATAAATTTTTAAAAGTATTCTACTCAGAAAATCATTTCCCTTACCAATTCCTGTTTATTTTAATTTGTCTTATATTGTATTGCATATATACTTAATTATATTTGCAGAAAACACAATATTTAAATTACTGTTATGATTTAAAATAAAAAGCAAATTGATTAGGACTTTAATTATATGAAATAAGCCATTAAAATATTATCATGATTTAAAGTACATTACATTGCCAATCACATTTTTTTGTACTGAATGTTTTCTCTTATGTATATATGGAAAAGAATTCTTATCAACTGTTTTACAAAATTATCAGTTTATTGGAATTCTTCTCTACTGCATGATGTATCCCTTCTATACTGGAGGCTCTGAAATACCTTCCCTATCACACCCATGTGTTTGAGAGAGATCTATCTATCTTCTCTCTTCTGTCTATGATCTTCTATATCTGCCTATCTCCATCTCTATTTCTATCTCTCTCTCTATCATCCATTCATCCATCCACCATCCATAGATAGATCTGTCTGTCTGTCTGTCTGCCTGTCTGCCTGTCTATCTATCATATAATTATTTATTATTTGATATTGCCACACATGTTGTCATGGTGATTTGGGGCAGCAAAGTCAATAGATATAATATGAAATAAGAAAATATAAATACACACATAGTAAAACAAACAAACAAAGAAGAAACATGGCAACTGAAGATAAGTCCATCAACAATAAATTTGCAATAACTCAGACTTGAACAACTTCCCAAGTCAGGGAAACCAGTAGGTCTGAAAATCTTTCCTAAAGTCCTACAGAGTTGGGGCCAATCTAATTCCACATAGAATGTTATTTAAATGATTAGGCATAGTGACGGAAAAGTGTCTTGCTCAATGAAACCTTTGCAAAACATATCCCTCCTGATGGAGACATGGGGGGGGGAGTAGAAAGGGTTGAAGAAAATGATGTTTCAAATATCCCATTCCCTCTCATTAATGGTTTTATAGGTCACAGTCAAGACCTTGACTCATACCCAGAAGTCTACTGGGATCCAGTGCAGTTTGCGAAGCAATAGTATCACATAAAGAAACCCATTACTGCTCATGCTGCCACATTCTGGACTAACTGCAGCTTCCAGAAATTCTTCAAGGGCAACACCAGGCAGAGTTATTGCAGTAATCCACATTGGGAGGCATAATGAGATGAGAATACATATAATGATTGAACAGCAGTACATTGCTAATAAATCATCATCATTTGCAACTATATTTTCATGGGGTACTTATTGAAGGATAAAAAGGCAAAGTTTTGGGGTTTTTTAAAATTGTACATTGTTTGCCTTGGCCAAAGTTAGCTAGATGCGACATATGTACTTTCCGCTATTATTTGTGAAGTGCTTCAAATGAGATGCTGGGCAAAGCACTTATATAGAAAAAATATTTAGAAAAAAATATTTCTTAAGTGCTTTTGGAACAAAAATAAAGCTATAAACAAAAAAAACCCAACAAAAAAAAAGAAGCCAGAGGAAAAGAAAGCCAGAAACCTTGCAGAGTTTTAACTAGAAAGAGCTAAGGATCAGTCTTTCAAAAAAAAAAAAAAAGGGATGGTTGTTGAGCTCAATACAGAAGTAACCGGCTAGGTGTTAGGATGTTTTGATGACTTGGTTAATATATTGTGGCTGCATTTTATAGGTTTTTAATGTATTTTTACGGTATGTTGTGAGATGCTCAGAATTAAATATGTAACATAAGTAGCCACATAATTTTTCCGTATAAATATTATTAAGACAGACTCAGTCTTGTGTCTTGTGTTGGGACACTCAGACTGAAGTTGGTGTACTGCCCAAATAATCATTGTTACTTAGATTCTACACTTTTGGCAAATCAGAATTCAAAGTTTTTCAGGGTATTTTGGAGCAGATTGGGGATTGCAATGCATTAAGACCTTAGTGCGTGAACAAAAAGTTTACTGAAGTTTCGTCAATCACGTTTGCTTAATTCTTGTTCCTCATGGCTTGAGTGCTTGCTGGGTCCAGAAATTATAAATTTCTCCTTAAGGGAAGAAGTCAATTCAGTCTCAGTAAAAAAAAAATAGGCTCTCCTGGGAAAAAATCATTGGGTCTGAATAATTATATAGTCAACAAACTTTTCTTGAGTAAGTTTTCAAATGACTGAATGAGTGATAAGATCAAGACACTCTTGGATTATCCCTTTCAATATTTGGCATCCATATATGAAAAGACTCAATGTTCGTCATTATAATTGTTTTTAATCCTATTTCTGTGGGTCTATCCAAATTATTGTGGAGATGAGCAATGCTTTTGACCAATTCCATTAGAGTATTATATCTTTCTTTTGAAGGAAGGGGCAAAATTTGTGGGGGAGAGATGGCAGCCAGTTAGATCAGAGTTATAACAAGCAGAGGGAGATATTTTGGGAATTTTGAGAAAAGCTGGCTCACAAGGTGACAAGATCAATGATTAGTACGCTGATGATACTCAGCTGTACATCTCCACCCCGAACCACCCCAACGATGCCTTTGAAGTGATGTCCCGGTGT
>JANHZT010005225.1:273880-293144 GCA_032468215.1 Stegonotus admiraltiensis
ACAATCTAAAAATGGAGGGGGGGGGGATAAGCATATAACATAAATATATAAACTAAACAAAAAAGAAGACGTGAAAGAACAAACGTGCCTTAATCTCATAAGCCATCTTGCTGGCTCTCCCTGGAATTCCCAAAGCTGGTGAAAAATCCACATTTTAAAGGACTTCCAGAAGACTAATAGAGATTGAACACCCTCCTAAGGCATACATAAGTGTCTGTGTAGTCACATTCTACATCAGCTGATGCTTCCACATGCTCTTCCAGGGCAGCCCCATATACAACTCTGTGAGGTAGATGAGCAGTTTCTAAATGTGATAAATAAGTAAGTAAATAATGCTTTCTGGAGGTTACAAGGGCCTGAGTGTGAGTAGAGTGTTATAGTCCAGGAAGAGGGCACACCTGGCTCACAATATGAAGCTATGCAAAGGCCCTCCTAACCACAATTGTCACCTTCTCCTCTAGAAGGATTTCCAGGTCTGTCTGGGGCAGCGCCACTCCACCCAGTATGAAATATATTCCGGAGAAGGACAGCATATAAATAAAAAAAATAAAATAATAAATAAAATGAATAATAGTAAAGTCCCAGAACCAAAGACCAGAGATGGGTTCTACTTACCTTTACTACCGGTTCACAATGGGGCCGCATGTGCAGAAGTGTTTTCATGATGTCAGGTCAGTGGGTGGGGCCTCCCGCCGGTTTTACTACCAGTTCTATAGAACTGGAACGAACCAGGGGCAACCCACCACTGCAAAAGACCCTCAGAACCAAAAGGACTCCTGTGCCACTCAGTCTTTTCAGCATTCACCTGAAGCCTGTTGTTCCCCATCCAACACTCTACAGCCTCTGGCCATCATGACAAGATGTCAGCTGCATCACTTAGCTCATCACAGACAGAGCTATGTAACTGAATGTCATCAGCATACTGATATGTCACCTAAAAGTGGCAATGATCTTACACAATAGCTTCATGTAGAAGTTATATACTAGTGGAAAGAGTACCAAACTCTGAGGAACCCCATGTAATAAGGGTTGAGGGAGGGGCTTCTCACTCCCAATAAATGTCACCGATAATGACCCCACAGAAAGGAAGAGAACCAATGCAATACTGTGCCATCCACTCTAAGCCCATGGAGCTGATCCAGAAGATGGTCGATATGTAATGTTCTGTGAGAATAATCTTGGGAAAAGAGAATATTGTCTAAGGAAACACCAGATAAGACCATAGCCCACAGCTATGAGTAATGGGAAAGGCAACAGGTTCAGAAGGAATCCTTCCTGGGTTCTCGGGCTATAAAGGAAATGGGAGGAGAAAAGTATGTTCAGACTTGCAAGTTTCTATCAACATACCTTTACAATAAAATAGAATTAATTCATCTGCTTATGTTTCCTGATTGGTCTGACCTGCAAGGCCAATTGCCATTATCAAAGGCAATTCAGTAGTCAAGAAGATGAAGAACAGATACATTACCCCATCCAGTTCCTGCCAAAGATCATCTAAGTGTGACCAATCTTCTCTGTATCAAGGTCCAAATCCCAACTGAAAGGGTCCAGATAATCAGTTTTTTTCCCAGGCCCACTGAAGTTACTCCACAACCACCTTCTCCAAGACCTTCCCTAAAAAAGGGAGGCTCAATTCTGGATGAAAAATTTTCAGTATGTTGGGATTCAGCAATAGCTTCTTGAGAATGGGAAGAACTAATGCCTCCTTAAGAGCCTTGGTTGCGCAGCAGACTAAAGTGCTGTTAAGTAGCACCAGCTGCCTGCAATTACTGCAAGTTCAAATCTCATCAGGCTCAAGATTGACGCAGCCTTCCATCCTTCCAAGGTAGGTAAAATGAGGTTCCGGATTGTGGGGGCAATAAGCTGACTCTGTAAACTTAGAGAGGTCTGTAAAGCACTGTAAAGTGGTATATAAGTCTAAGTGCTATTGTTATTGTGCAGTTATACATGTCACTGAACAAAATTTTTACATTCAGAATTTTTTTCCAAAACTCATCTCATGTTTTCTCATTATCACAATTCACTACAAACGGGTTAATTTAATTTGATTTGTCGCATTTCTATGCCGCCCAACTTCCAAGGGACTCCCAAGGTTAGAAAAAGTACTTTTGATACTTTTGAAGTCTGATGTTCAAGAAGACTCCTGAGAATACTGTGGACAGCTAAGGATGGGGAAAAGGATAAACAAACAAATCAAGCCAGAGTTTTCACTTGAGGCATAGAGAACCAGGCTCAAATTATCCTACTTTGGACACATTATGCAAAAAGTATATTCTTTCTTGAAGGCTCTAATGCTGAGAAAGGTGGAAGGAAAGTGCACAGCAGCAAGGTAGATGGACTTACTTACAAGGGCAATAGGTGCACCATTGGAAGACCTGAAATACTAGGTTAGGGATAGATCATCATAGAGAAAAATCTATCTATATGGCCACTAAGAGATGATACTGACTTGATAGCACATAATCAAAAACCAATCAATCTGTGGTTCTTTCATATCATAACATACCACAAGGTAATATGCAACTATCACTATCTACTGATTTCTACTTTCATATACATTCTAATCGGTTAATACTTGCTGACCTTTGTTTCAGTCTCTTCATTGATAACTTAGCATTTACTTGTGCTTGTTTGCAATTTATTCATCATTATTTAACAGTGTTAGGCCACTTTTATTGATATTTATTACTGCCTTCTTTTGCACTTTCATAAATACAAGGTATCTGTATTCTCTAATTTTATTGTAAAATTGTGGTCTTGATCATTTGCTCCTCCTATATATCAAGATGCAGTCTTGCCTATGATCACCAGATGAGCCCACAGATATTGCCCTCCACCATCCATCATGGTTTTTGATCAATCAAGTTATAATGTTTTCTAGGAAGAAAACCAAGGCTAAAGTAGGTTGACAAATTTAGTCTTATCTGTGCCACATGCATCATTCCCTGCTAATTGTAAGGACAACGCTTTGACTTATTTGGCCAATATGCACCAAATACAATCAAAGCACAATTTTACATTATTCTGTGCAAGATGAAATGTTTTGTATACTGTCTTTCTTAAAGTCCAGTATATTGTTGCCTACATCCTACCAATCAAGAGGTGTATGAAATACAGTGTCACACATTCAGAAATCTAAGAATATTCTAGCACCATATTCATCCCCAAACATTTGGGTTATACCAACTAATAGCCTGCTGTTGTTTCTCTCATACAACAGCTGTCTTTTATAATAGTGCAATAAAACATTTCTCATGCTTTTGAGATATGTTTATTTTGAGAAGGGAGGTTAGCATATGCTTTTATATTTTTACAGTAACAGACAGGAGTCCTCTGATGCAATTGAAAAGCAGCTATAATTCAAGCCCAAAACTTCCATTTTCAGTCTGAATAAACCGAAGCATACACAGCAGGCATTGCAATGCTATTTGTGAAAAGCACATTATCTATATTAAAAAAAACCTTTAAAAATTCCCCCTCAAAGCTTGTTTGCTGCAAATTGTCTAGCTTATGGCTTGTACAGTGCAACCAGTTATGTGCAGGAAAGCTTCCTTCTGATGCAATTCTCTAGGTAGGTGCTCATTACAGTATTTCTGCTAGCAGAACGAGCAACTGAAGGACTTCTGTGATTATTTTGAAATAGATCATTGTGAACTATTACAGCCCATTGTGACAAGATTACTGGCTCTGATTCTAGCACTGGCAGATTGTTGAAATGCTGGCAAGCCTTGAGATAAGTTATTTTTAGAGTTTAGGTAAGGGCAGATATCCCTGCATACAACCAAGAAGTTTTAGTAATGACAAAAATGTAAGTAATATATTAGAATGTTTTCCTTAGCTAGGTTGTGAAATTATTTCAGACTATACTAAAATACTGAAAACTACATTATTTAGCATCATATCAGTGTATGATCTCATGAGCAACAGGGAACTTGAAAGAAAAGCTATGCACCATTTTTATAGGTTTGCAGCAAGCACTTGCAAAGAAATTGAAGGTGACTCTATATTTTATTTTAAAATCGGAAGAAATACCACAGCAATAGATGTAATTTTCTGAAAGCTGGTTCCATTGGCAAGTGTCCAAACAGACTGTGGCAAATGCTGGGTCTTTTGAAGAATGTTTTAATGAAATACAGGCTTGCAATTTATTGAAAGAAATGTATTCGGACATACAGTAAGTATAAAATGGCATTTTGGATAGAGTTGTTACTTTTCTTGGCCAACAATGGGAAAAACAGGCATCACTTGGCAAGCAGTATTTGTAACTGTTGCAGAAGCAGAATAGTGCAAAGGAAAATGCACTGTTCTGGCACCTTTTGGTAAAGGGTGGGGAGGAAACACATGATCCTGCCTTCCTGTTGGATATCCAAATCTAATTTCCCTCACACTTCAGCATCTTATGACCAGCAGGGCATAGGAAGTAAATATTTTATTTTTATTTATTATTACATTTCTATACCACTCATCTCACCTTAATGACTCTAGGTGGTTTAAATTGTAAATTTAATCTTAGTTTCACCCTTTGGGCATCTGGTCTTTGTCTAAGAAATTGCTGGCTGAGGTTACTTCTTTCTGCCCATTATCCCAACTATACTTAACATAAACTGCATGTTCTGTATATTGAACTGAACAATGGTGGAGCCATTTGTTTTACGGCATCCATTTCAAATATGTCTGGGTTATGTCTGACCTCCGTACAGTTCTAACAGGATGTTCATGAAGAGAATGTGCAAGTGATAAAATGGGCCAGTTGTAAGGACTGTTGAAAGCAGCAGTGGGAACTGGATTGTAAATCAATAAGAAAGCAATGAGAATATGTGTACTTTTCCTGAAAGCATATGAATTTTGTTTCTGAAACTTAAGGGTGAATCCGAGTAAGACACATCAAGTAAGAGTATTTTTAAAAAAGCAAGGAAGTCCTGTGCCTCTGGACCACCAGTCTCTTTTAACAAATAAGTCACATGGGGCTCTACAAACCTCTAACCCAGGGGTGAAATGCTCCCGGTTCGGACTGGATCTTTGCAAGATATCTTCTCAGGTCTGTGAATTTTTGATTACCAAAATATTTAAAACATGCCTAGAAGTATTGCCTGGTAAATGATCGCACTCAACTACAAAGCATCTCAGGTATCACATTTGTTAAAATTTTATGAAGTCATCAATTTACACTGATACCTGAAAAGTCTTTAAACAGCTTTGATGTCAGATGGGCATATACATCCAATTTGAGCCTGGAACCATTTGGCAGTTTCAAAGAACAAATAGAATGTTTTTATTAAGTAGACAGGAAAAGAGTATTTCATTTATAAATAAAGATTAAACCAAGTAAATTGTAACTCTACTTACTTATTTATTTCAACACCTCATTTGAAGTTACTGATACTTTTCAATAATGTACTTTTTACTGCAAGATACTGTTGTTTTTAACTTTGTTGTAAATTCTGCCTTTATTTGCAACTCCTCAGATTTGTTTTTTATTACATTTTATATTAGGAAGCAGTGATATAAATGTAAAGCTATCAATGTATTTTATTCACTAACTGAAGCAGCTTAAAATTTTTACATTATGGGAATACATTCAAATAAAATAAATTGTGTTCTTTAACAGAAAAATAACCCCATAGAGTTCATTTTCCTTAGCCAAGATACATCTCTATGTGTTTAAACTTGTTGGAGAGAAACTCATAAATCAGCTTTATAAAGAACTATAAAAACAAAACCACCAATTTTCCACCTAACCTTTAGTGTATACATAGTAATAAAATAAAGATACTGAAGTTGAAGTTCAAATACTCTGGCCACCAAATGAGAGGAACTGAAGGCAAAAGGAGAAGGGGACAGTAGAGGATGAAATGGTTAGATAGAATCAGCAACACAATGGGCATGACTTTGGGCAACCTCTGGGTGACAGTGGAGGACAGGAGGGCCTGGCATGCTATGGTCCATGGAATTGCAAAGAGTCAGATATCAATTAGCAATTGAGCAAAAGTAATAAACTAATAGTAGTTGAAATTAAGTCTTTTTATTGTTGTTTACTAGTCATGGTATATAATACTGAGGTCATATATTGTCTCCTTTGGGGAACTCTTTGTAATGGGAATACAATCACACTTTCAAATGCTCTTGAAAAAAAGTGGTAAAAATAGAGTGGGTTTATATAGGTAGGGGTACATCTCAGATTTATTATTATTGTTTTTAAGTGCTTTGTATCGAACCCAGAATAACTGATGACTAATGCAGGCAAATATAAACCTGGTATAATTTTTCTTTCCATTTTTATATGTTCTTCCTTTCCAGGCTTATAAACTCCTCCATTTGAAGCCATCCAGTAAACACCAGTGCTATTCAAGTATAGGCTCTTATAACAGCCACAATGATGGATGACACTGAGGAATTCTCTAGTAAATTACAAGTATTAAATGGAACATCAAGATAGTTGTGAGAAGTACTACTGATGGACTATTGGAATACAAAGGCTGAAGAAAAATACTGTAACTTGAAATTATAGAAATATTTAGACCTAAGTAGTAATGCAATAATAACATTTTGCAAAAATATTTTTTTTATTACAAGCATGTACTTCAAACAACTTAAACACAGGGTGTATGCATGGCAACCATTTGCATAACATCAAAATTAAATAATGATTGCATAGTTGTCTATAGAAGATGGACACATACAATAAAATAAATCAGGATACTTTCAATTCTACACTGTGAAATAGATTGCGAATTATTGGGACAAATATATGGGGGAAACTAAAGAAAGTATATGTGTCAGCAAAATTTAGTCTGGAGTACATACAAAATTTCAGTACAAACAGAAATAGATTCAGTACACTTAATCTGAAAGCGAACCTAAGGATGTACTGTATGGGAAGACATTAAAGCAGGAAGCAAGAAAACATATTCCCAAAATTTCAGAGAAGAAAATTTTGGCTTTTAGACAAATTTTCAGGATAATTAAAGAAAGACAGGAGATAAAAGCCTTGGGCAACAAGGGAACATTCTATGATACCTCAATGTAGACTTTCAATATTAAGAACTGAGGTAGAAAGAAACCTTCTTCAATCATTCTTTTTATTCCTGTTCAATCGTCTCCTGTAGTCCAAGGCTCCTGCAGTTTTTTGGCAAAGTTTTTCAGAAGTGGTTTGCCATTATCTCCTTCCTAGGGCTAAGAGAAGACGATTGGCCTAAGATCAACTAACTGACTTATTTATTTATTTATTCGACTTATAGACTGCCGTTCTCCAATGGACTCAAGACTTCAAGGCAGGACTGAACTCTAGCAGTCTCTGAGAATCAAACATGATTGAATGGAAGAAAAAAAATGGAGAGATAAATAAAGAGGAAAATACAAGTTTGAGGCTTAGTTTTGCTTTATTTGCAAAGCTAATTAGTATATCAGAGGAATTTTTATCATGAACAAGTAAACAGTGGTTTGGACTAGAAAAGAGAGTGAGATAAGGACCCATATACTCCCCATATCTGTTTAATTTCTATATATAATATAAGAATCCATATTAATTATAAATATTCATAAGGGTAAAAATATACTGTGTAATTTAAAAGTCAATGAAGAGGTGAAGGTGGATAAGGATATTTCTGTGATAATGAAGATGAGAATAGCTAAAGTGATAGTCTTTTCATGCTAATGTATGACTGTGACAGCCAGTTTCTGCAAAAAAAAATGGAAAGAAAATGAGTACTTTTAGTTTATGAATTTAGAAACAAGTACTAAGAGTACCATGGACTGCAAAACAAATCAATTGTTCCTCTCCAAATAAAGATTTATTGCTCTGATGAGATGTCAATCAACAAACATAGATTTACATACTGAGGGATTGGATGAGGGAAGTAAAAATACAGTGGATGAACAGATCAAAATGATTACTGGAATGCTTAGGTTATCAATAAAGGAGGGCATTTGTGTATAGAATCATCAGATGGCAACTTGATGGCACCTGTATTGGTTGGTTGGCTGTTTGTTACTGAGTCCTATACTTAATGATGCAATAATGTTCAAGACCCTTAAAGGTTTAAGGCCTTTGCAATGGTGATCAAACTGATGGCAAGATTATCATGATTTTTGGCATCAGTTGAATATTTGGCCTTTTCTTCTCAAGTTCAGATTTGAGAAGGGACTGTTTGTTTCTTAAATAGCTTTGTTAAAGTTCTTTATTATTGTGTATTCCAAATTATACTATATGTTTCAATTAATTTATTATTTATTTTGCTACTGTTTCCTATTTTGTCTTCTTTCATGGGTTGTAAACTTCTGTGAGATTCCTTGATAGTGGCTAGACTATAAATATTTTAAATTAATTTAAATATTTTAAATTAATAAACAGCACCATATCATCAGTCTTAACGTTTTATATTAATTTATATTATTATTTTTATTAGAACATTCATGGAACAAAGCACTTAACAAAACAGATACCAATAAATTGGTATCTCATTTATTATTTCCCATCTTTTGTGTGAAATTTTCAATTATCTTCACACTTCACACTTCTATTGAAAAGCAAATTGTCTTTTACTTTTCCCCTGTCATTTAATGTATTCTTATATTAAACTATTTCCTTTGAGTCAAGCATAAATCCTGGTGACTTCCTGGACACAACTATATAATTTTCCTGTCAACCGTATGAAAGTGAATTGTCATTGCCTTTTTCTTGGATTTTATTTTTCAAGTTTTCCAATCTAGTTTACAGCTTTCAAATTCCCAGACTGTCCCCACCTAGTATTCAGTTCTGTGATCACTCAAGGTCAGCTGGGTGCTGCCACCTGCTGAAATATTTTAACAACTTAAATGCATGCAAAACTCAGTTTTTTCATTACTTTTAATTTCTTTCTCTCTTACAAAATACTGGGATTTGAACTATTCTTTAATCTTAAATGCAAAGATCAAAAGGTTTAATCCAAATTAAAATGAAACATGTTAATATTACAGATTTTTCTGTAATGTTATTTTTGTAGTATAGAGATATACATTATTAAATTGTCTTATAAAGCTGTTTATTATTTCTAATCAAGGCGGTTAGTTAGCTTTATAAGAAACTGGAAGCTGTTTGTGGACTTTCTACATGTTAAATACAATAACAAATGCTTAACAGACGGATTTGAAGACTGGTGTAATATTTGGATTAACCTGCTGACTGTTGGGGTTGTTTTGTTTTCTTTTTTTTCCCATTTTTTATATTTATTAGATGCTGGGTCAATTTGATTATTAGATAAAGACCTCATCTGAAATATTTGTTTATATAATATATTTTTCTTGTTAAATAAGGATGAAAAAGTTTATAATAATTTGCAGACCATTATGTAAGGGGAGAAGAATTTATCAGGCTTTTTTTTAATTTAAAATTTTATTTTCAGCATCCAGCCAGGTTGGATTTTTTCTATGTTTAATGTTGGACATTTGATGTTAGGGTCATTTCTCCCCCCACTCTCTGTACACCTTTTTTGTTACTATTGAATGTATGTTCTTTCTCTTTTTTCTGTTTTGTATTTTATTCCCATTGATAAAACATAATAAATATGTATTTTTTAAAAAGAGATACACATTATTTTGGATTTACCTGTCAACTGGTAACATTTTATAACTTTTTAAGAGATTGAAATTGATGTCCAATAACAAATATCCAATAAGACTAACATTGTGTTGTTTGTTATAATATCCAATAGTAACCATATATATCGATGTTACTGTAAGAAACATGCCACTGAAATAAATATCAGTCATACATAATAAATTGTTCTGTATGATAAAATCAATAGCAGATTAGGCTTATAAATGCTGTGTCTGTTTCACATTCCATGTTGCTGCTTGTTTGATTTTAGCTTAGAATATTAGGTGAATATTTTTTGTTGAAGTAGCTATGCTCGACAAGCCATTTTAAAATGAATCATGATTGTGAGGTGAGTTGGACTGAGAGAGAGAGTGACTGGCCCAAAGTCACCCAGCCAGCTTTCATGCTTAATTCACGGTCTCTGGTTTGCAGCGTTGGTGCCTTAACCATTAGACCAAACCAGCTCTATCTACAGTATATTTATGTATGTATGAATGAATGTGTATATGAACATGTATGTATACATACATACATACATACCATACACATATACATATATATATATATACATACATACCATACTGGGAATATAAGTACAGCTGGAACATAGTGTGAAAAGCATGGTAACTTTAGCCAAAAACATGCCATTTCAGGTAGATTGGATAAATTTGCCCTATAATTAAATAAACTACTACTGAGAAATATTAGAATTTAGTTATTTTAGTGTCACACACACCAATTATTCCAATAACCAGGGTTCCCTGTTTACAATACAATTTTAATTCAACAGGGAATAAGGACTGTTCAAATATGAAATTGCACAGCAAGACATAAAATTGAAAAGAGAAAATCATGACCCAGAATATTTAGAAGTAAGTGTTGTTTAATTTTCGTGGAAATAAAAGTGTTGAGTTAACAAATACTGATAAAAATGATAAAAGGGATTCTAGATGTCATGAAGTTCACCCAATCATTTTGTAAAACCTGCTAGGTAAAAAGGAACGGAAAAAATCCTCAGATGTAAAACAAGCATTGTGACAGGAGAACTGAGTGTACTTTTGAACTGCCCTCTGTACTTGTCTATCCAAAAGGCAGCCCGTTATGGTCAACAGCACTTATTCTCAGCTCAAAAGATGCTCCATGATACAGTGAGTGAGATATTTTAATGCTTTCTGTACTTATATACTGCTTGGATGAATTATTTAACTTTGGATTTTTATTCTAACCATCAAGCTTACATCAGGCTTTTTCCATTGTCTTGTTTACATTGAAAAGTCTTACTATACTAGGCATAAATTCTGATAGATATTGCCACTTCTGTGAAATTGCTTTAATTGCCTGGGAGCTTTGTAGCCCAGATTGAATCTTGAACAAAGTACTGTGGAAAAGCAACTTCTCTAAAATAGAAAGAAACTGACTTGCAGGCTACCTTCAAATAATACATCACTGCAATGCATCAGAAATCCCTGAATTGCTGAGACAGCAACACCAAAAACGTAAAATAAAGTTAATGAGAGCTATAAAGATAAGCCTAGGTGATGATGCAACATCCTCAGTTGCAGATTTGATATTGTTGAAGGCTGTTTGCACCAAAGAAGCACTGAACAGAGGTATAAAAGGCTGATACTCTAAGCACATTAACTAGAAAATAAATCCTTTTGAAATTAAGGATTCTATTGCTTTGACTTTGAAGTGTTGCTTTTGTATCTTTGGAGGAAATAATCATGAAGAGCTTGCACTTAATGTAGCAGGATACTATTATAAAATGTGCTTCTTTTTCTTGCAAATTAATCTGGCTATGGTTAACATTTAGAGCAGTGATGAAATCCAAATTCTTTTACTACTAGTTCTGTGGGCATGTCTTGGTGGGCATGGTGTGGCTTGGTGGGCGTGGCAGGGGAAGGATACTGCAAAATCCCCATTCCCTCCCCACTCTGGGGCCAGCCAGAGGTGGTATTTGCCGGTTTTCCAAACTACTCAAAATTTCCACTACTGGTTCTCTGAACTGCAGAAAAATTCCGCTACCAGAACCTGTCAGAACCTGCTGGATTTCACCCCTGATTTAGAGTGCACACAATGTCTTATTTCCACCTGAAAATGGCATGCTTATGTATAATTGAACAATCAATATTCTAAAGTTTATCCCAATCAGTATTAAATAAAGTAGAGATTAAACAAGTTTTAATTTTTTTAAAAATTGACTTGGTAAGAAAGCTAGGAGGCTAGACAAATTTTTTTCTATTGCACCGGTGTAATCTATTTGTGTAATAGTTTGCTTAAGACTGATATTGTTATATATTTTTGAAAGTATGGAAGATGATTTTGATGGGGATAGGCAGGAACAATTACCTAGTCCTAGGCAAAAGGGGCTGAAGTATTTTTTAAGTCCAGAATGTTGAGATAACATTCTGAGTGGTTTAGTGAGATGCTTCCCTAATTCTCTGAACAATAAGCACCAGGAGAAGGAGGTACGCACTATTAGATCTGCAAGATTCTGCTATTGTACCCAATCTCAATAAAAATAACTTTAGCCTTCCTGTGGAGCTTATTTCTTGGTGTAGTTTACTACTGGGGCTTACATTTATACATCCTTTTATCGATATAGTTTCATTTAAGCACAGCTTAAGGACATTCTTAACCACTATCTCAAAGGTTCCCATTCAACACTGAAGATGTTGTATTTATCAGATTCTCAGTGGCAGCTTTGCAATAATGTGTATAGTGAATCTCTACTCTTCACTAAAAAGGGAAACACTGCTTTATAAGCAATTTGAAAGCAGTTAATAAGGACATTTAGATTTTGTGTTGCAGTGTAGCTTGGGGGGGGAGTAACACTAGCATATAAAGGTAGAATCTTAAGCTTGTGTTTTACAAAATTTGGGCTGAATTGTTCTCAAGAAACGTTCAAAGGATTCTGAAACACTAAGAAATTCAACTGTTTCCAATATTCCTTAGGGCAAACGATTGAACATGCAAATGAATATTTAGACAAAAAAAAGGAGAATGTTTGCCTTTTTTTATATATTCTAAAAATATGGGCTCCCTAATGAGTTCATTTGCATGACAAATTACCTCTGCATTCCCAGAAGCCTTATCCAAACACTTAGAGGTATTATGCTACATGCAGATGAATAACACTCACTGAAGCTTCTGCTTATGACAGCTTCATTTCATTTTTGCTGGCATATGCTTTAAGTATAAGATACGAATCACAAATTTTCTGTGGAGCATCTTGGAACTTCATATAATAATAACCTGAAGGCTAAGATCAGTAAGTAATAATAAATCTGCTTCTCCTATATCTGGACAGTGTTAAACTATAGCCAAATAAAGGTCAGTAATTACTAATTCACCTATGTATGGTTAACCTCAACAATATCCCTTACCTAAAGTATAAACATAAAACAAACCTTCTGAAAAACATATCAGTTAATATCTTTTGGGTGTTCTATTGATATTTTTTTTTAAATAGAATTTTTTGCAGCAGAATAAAGAAGAAATTAATTAAGAAATTAAGAAATTAAGAAATTAATATGTATGAATGGTAGTAAGGTCATTTATGTAAATATTTGGAATTAAGAAAAGCAGGACTTTTAGACCAGGATGTGACTATACTAATATAAGAGCAGGGGGAAGAGGGAGAGTAAGGTTTGCACATATTTAAGATTTGGCACATCCCAAAATCTACAAATATATTTTTACTGCATGACAGTTCTTAAGATATGGCACAACCAGAGTATTTGCTGGATCTATAATACATAATCAACCGCAATACATATTTTATAACTAAATTCCATGAGGCACCTCCAGTGTTTGCATTACACATTCTAGAACTAATACTACTAAAGCCATTAATTTATTCAATAATTTTTAGCCACAAGAAAATTCACAGTCATTAGATAAAATTACTCCTATGTAATTTAAATACCTGGATTTTTTTTTATTTACTCATTTGTTACTTTAACATATCACCTTTTCTCCTATATGGTCTACACAGTGCTCCCTCTTCCAATTTTCCCCACAGCAATCCCAGAAGGTAACTTGACCCAAGAGGGCACAAGTCACCCAAAGTCCCTAGAGAGTTTCCATGGCTGAGAACCGAGCTGAATCTGGCTTCCTTGGCTTAACTCCAATACCTTAATGCTTGACCATTGTCCTAGCACAGGCCTCTTGATATAGTTATTTTTCTATTTTACTTATTTGTTTATTCAGTTTATTCATTTATGTATTTAATCGATCCACTTATATTGCTGCTCCTCTCACACATAGAACTTTGGGTGGGCTAGAATAAAAATAGAGAAGAGGTCAATAAAACACATACAGTACAAAACATAAAAGCAGAAAGCAATTGAAATCATAGAAGAATCATCAACATAAGGGGTTGAGCTGTGACACACATCCGGGGTCCCAAGCTTTGGGGACAAAACCAAGTTATCAGGGCTTTGCAGAAGGCCAGAATAGTCAGGACCAGAGACCTGATCTCTGGATTGATTATATTCCAGATTGTGGGTGCCACGGTAGAAAATGCTCTTCTTCTGGGCCCCGCCACCTGACTCTCATCAGCTGAGAAGACCTTGAGTATGTTTCTCCTGCTGGATTGGGTAGGAGGGGTAAAGACAACAGGGAAGAGTCCTGGCAAATAACCTCATCCCACCCCAAGAAGGGCTTTAAAAGTGACTACCGGCACTTTGAATTGCACTCAGAAGCATACTGGAAAAAAGTACAGCTTGCAGAGTAATGATGTCACATATGACAAATAGCTGACACCATTAACTGCCTACATGATTACATTCTGCATCAACTGAAGTATCTGTATACTCTTCAAAGAAAGCCCCATTTAGATCGTGTTGCAGTAGTCCACTCTGGAGGACATGAGAGACTTTGAGCAGGGCCCATGAGTTCAGGAAACAACAACTCACATACAATCTAGTGCAGGAGTGTCAAACTGGCGACCCATGGGTCAGATGCGTCACGCACAAGTCATGCCCAACCGGGCTCCACAAAGGCAAAAAACATTGTGATACATTGTGATACATCATGTGACGCAACCGAATTTGATACCCGTGACCTAGTGAGTGTGGGGCTTGGTCCTTGTTTACATACAGTACTTGCCCTGAGAGTGTTGGTGTGAGTGTGGTATTCTCCTTACTGGCTCCTTGATCAGGGTATTTCTTTTTGTTTACTTAAGATTTTATGGAGGGCTTTACAGGTAGTCCTTGACTTACAACCATAATTGAACCCAGAATTTATGTTGCTAAGTAAGACAGTTGTTAAGTTCTCCCCAGATAAATAAATGAGTCCCAGCCCCTTAGCCTGCACAGAACCTCCTTATCTTCTGAGATTTTTATAAATAATTGTATTATAATTTTGCAATTCACATAGCTAAGACAATGAGAGCCTTACCACCTTATATCATAATTCTTCAGTGACCATTTTAGAGTTAATTTTTAGAAAAAGCATAATAAAGTTTTGGCTTAGGACTTAGATATCTGGTAAGCCACTTGCTCCATAATAAATGTGTTTATCAATTAACATGGTAGACTGTTAGCTTCCTTAATTTTTATTTATTTATTTATTTATTTATTTATTTATTTATTTATTTAATCAATTTATAAAGCTATCATCCAGTGGTGAAATCTGAACTGGTTTGCCACTGGTTCAGTGGCTGTGCATGTGCTGTGTGCGCATGCACAGTGCGTGCAAAACACACGCTGTGTGCGCATGCGCATTGCACACAAAACACATGATGCGTACACACACACACATGCACAGTACGCACCAAACACGCGCTTCGCATGGAAGAACGAGGCTTGGGAAGTTAAGTAGCACAGCGAGGAGGGGAACAGCTGTGCTGCGCGATTTAGATTTAGATTTAACACGATTTCCTGCTTCCTAGCAATTTTAAATCGTACGGCACAGCTGATCATCAGAAATACCGGTTCGGAGGAACTGGTAGCTTTCATTTACTACCGGTTCGCCCAAACTGGTAGTTTTTATCACTACCAGTTCGCCCGAACCAGTGCGAACCAGTAGGATTTCACCACTGCTACCATCTCACAACTGCAACTTTAGCATTTTTAACTAGTGTTGTAATAATAATCTTAACCAGAATCATATCCTTCCACTATTGTGCTGAAAGCAAAATGGCATTATCATCCCTGAAATATATATTATTGGAAGGATAGTTTTCCAATTAATTACTTTGCATTATAATAATAATTATTAACATCATTATTAATAATTGATTGATTGATTGATTGATTGATAAGATACCAAATCACAAATAAGGCAGCACACAAACATTTAGAAACTAGTTATAAAAAACCAAGTGCTCTTATTTATGCTACAAATCAATGCATAATAAATGTAATTAAATCAATAAATAAACTTGTAATCTACTTTATTTGTTCATCAGAGTGATTTTAGGTGACAAATTATAATCTGAACCTTTCCTAAATGTTATGTACTATCTTGTACACGTAAATAGTCTGACTATTTAAAGTATGCAGTTAAACTGTGTCTTCTCCTATTGCATTCCATGCGTTTTGCAATAATTGCAAATATTTTAAGAAGAAATTGATAGATAGATGGTCATAGTTAGTGATAGAACTAATCTGTTAAATATTTTAAACATTGCACCAATCACCTATAGGGCTACTACCAGAGATCTTGGCTGCACCAATGCAAGGATCATTAGATGAAAGCAAACTTAGTATATCTTTGAGAGTAACATGAACCCTTCTGATTCTGAGAGACTAAATTCTTAGTCTGTAATTAATGAGTTTTTATAGGTTGTCAGTCCTTGTTAGTGATGAGTCAGACTCAGTATGAGTTACTGTAGATTCAGATAGTGGAATTAGAAATGACCTTGGGAAAGTGCCAAGCCTTAAATCATGCCACCAGTTTAAAAAAAACTGAGGAGCAAGGATCTTGAGAAGTGAAGCATCACTTCTCTTATTATGCAAAGCCAGGCATAACTCAGACAATATAAGAGTGACCATCATCCCTTGCTGGAAATAATTCTCTGCATCCTGACTAATATTCCTCTAGCTTCCATCCCCTGCTGTGTAAATAAAATTTCAGCTTGACTTTTGGATTGACTTTGCGGGATTTCTCAAAGCTCGTGACCCACATCCGCTAAAAGATTTATGACAAGCCAATTAAATTTCCCAAACTTGTAACTGTATAGCTTTTTGTCTGCCTCAGTCTCAGAGTTCTGTAAGACAGAGAATGTATTTACAATTTACAGTCACAATGATGTTCTTTCTGGTGGTTGTTAATCATTTCATGCATATTAAATCCTCAAAAATATAAAATTCATACTTTCACATTTTAAAAAACAGTATTTCATGTCCTACATATGCACCACTATATTTAGGTGCACTCTTTCTTTCTTTTTTAAAATAGTTGAGCAGTCTCCTTATTAATCTTTTTTAAAAAAATATTATTAAATAATTAGATAAAATTGAATAATTGTTGATATTATTCATTATTGATAATTATTGAATAGTATCTTTCATTGTATATATTAATGTTTACTTGTTTATCATTTTTATATTGTATTTTGTTGTTTTTTATTGTATGCTACCCAAAATTATGGACAGCTACTCAGTGCTAGTAAATGTAGGTAGATAGATAAATCTAAGGATTGATAACTTTAGTATTCACTTACTGCTACGTAGATTACCGTTGGCTGTTTTGATAATCTAAAAATACCATCCAGTTAGAAAAGCAAGGATTATCCAATACCTAATAACAGTGTCACAGGTCCATGTTAACTAAGATACAGCTAGCGTATAATTAATTATTTGCAACAGAATCAGAAAATAAAATTAATTGGCAAATTACTCTTTTTTACTTCTAGCAATTTTATTTATCTCTAATTGTTCTACAGCAATAGCCTTTCATTGTATAAATATTTCTTCCTTTACTGTACTGTATATCTTACACAGTTATGACCTAACACTATGCTTTTTAATGTTTTTGACAATAATTTCTAAAAAGACTAGGTAAATCAAATTCACTGGCATCATGTAACTTTAAGGTTATCCAGTCACTTTACAATAATTATATTTATGCACTATAAAGTGCTAAGCAAGTCGAACTGTTAGCTACAAAATTTGCTGCACTTTTTCCCTGTTAAAGATTTGTTGCCAACAACAACTAAGCATCACATGAATGAAAGCCTGAATATTTCACTCATGTGATTATGTTTCTATGCAGGATAAACCTCGCTTTTCTATTTTGCATGACTCCACAAGCTCTCTTGAGATTTAAAAACTAATCCTATTTCACCAAACATTTTTTGCTTGCTTCAAAACTTAACTGAGGTTCTCCCTCTCTTTTTTTATAAACTTATTGGCAAGAAATAGCACTGAAATTCTTTCAGTCACTCTGAAGACCAGCCTCAAGAAGGGGAAAAAAGGACATAAAGATTTCTTTTTTCCATACTAAGTTAAAAGGTTCTGGAAGTATTAAACCAGATAATTATGGATATCTGAAGAAATAACTTTTCAAATAATGAGACTAATGTCTGAATTTATATTTCTCTATGAAGAAAAGGCACTGCATTGCATTAATAAATACATTACTTTGATATAGCTTGGTACAGATGACGTTCTAATGGCAACATATCTCCTATTGCTTTCTATAAAAAGAAATGTTACTCAGTGTAAACATACATATTCTAATTTAGCTATTGAGAGACTTCACATTAGTTCATCTAAAAACAGATATTGGTGATTACTTCAGAGTGGTGTACAGATACAGATTTAAAAGACAATGAAATAAATAAAATATTGAAATCTATCAGTGAAATAAATTGAGAAATGATAACAAGATTAAAGACCAAGTAAATACATTTTGTTCTATCCTCCAAGCCTCTATTCCAATCTACGTTTAAGAATGACTTACTCAGTCTACCTAATTTAGAACTGAAAAATCTGATTTTTTTTCACAGATTCTTGCTGATTTGTTACAAACAGACCAGGTGATATTGTACTCATCAAGCATTACAGCTACAATGGGCATATTTCAGTAATTGGTGTCTTTTCAACTTCCTTCTATATCCGTGTTTCTCAACCTTCACCACTTGAAGATACATGGACTTCAATTCCCAGAATTTCCCAGTCAGTCATGTTGAAGTACACACATCTTCAAGCTGTCATCATCAAACCTTGATTCAATAAATTTGCTCAGTCTTTTAGAAAGACCATGTTCACAAAGAGAAAGCATACTGTATCAGCAGCCCAAAACTGTAAATATAAGATCACATTCTCTTTCCAATATTGAAAAATAATCATTCTTATTGCCATCTCTTGATGAACACATACGTTTTAATATAGTGATATATTCCAAGATCTTTATGCAGAATTCAAGAATATATTTACATATTTAAACCACATTGGTCTCTGCAGCAGTATTTATGGTGTCATCAAAATAGACAATATAGCAGACAATGTCCCAGTGCAACTTTGTATTTGTCTGTAACATTGATAGGTGTATAAAAGAGGAAGGGCTTGTATTGCAATTCACATCTGACATCTTAACTGTTTTGACATACACAAGGCCTGCAGATGTTGCTAGATCTTTGAAGAAGCTATTAACAAGCATGTTGGTAGTACAGTGGACTAAAACACTGTTATTAACATCTGCTGCTTGCAATTACTGCAAGTTCAAATCACACCAGGC
>JANHZT010005226.1:58778-68891 GCA_032468215.1 Stegonotus admiraltiensis
AAAGAACACCGCTTGGGGGGGGGGCGAAAGCCCTACTAAGCAGGTATATACAAAAGTATGAAGGCTATTGCTTAACGTATTGTAAGCCACCCTGAGTCTCCGGAGAAGGGCGGCATATAAATCGAACCAATAAATAAATAAATAAATAGATTGTTGACTAGAAATGATCATCTATGTAGAAGTGTTTGTCAAACTTCATCTTTATTTGTAATCTTTATTTTTATTTTTTTTCACAGCTTAAAAGTATTGTTTTGATGAAAATGTGTGGTACATTCGTTATATAAAATGAATGATGCTTTGCTACTCAACTATGTATATTATAATATGGTATTTTATTCTGTTAAACAAAATCTTCCTTGATTTTAATTTGTGGAATGTTTGTAATAAGAGTGAAATCCATCTGAAGAAATACTTCCAGACAAGTGCATATGTAGTACATGAAGCTTTGTGTACATCTCAATGTGTCTCTCTTGAATGATTTGTGCATGTCTTCTCTATAATTCTACATTGAATTTAAATTTTGGAACTAGGTACACTTCTGAAGTTATTAATCTCTTCATTACTATGGTAGTATGTTTTTGTATGTGTGATTTTCAGTAACATAATATTTTTGAACTATCATGTTTAATCTTAAAACTATCGTTATGCTAATGTGCATTCTAATATGGATCTTTTTCTTTTTTTACTTTAGAGTAAAAGTGCTTAATGGACAGAGAATGTCAGCAGTATGGATGAGGCAGAAATCAACACTGAGATCATTGGTGCTAAAGAACTGCTAGATGACAGTAATTTCATCTCTGAGAAGTGTGGCATTCCCAAATTAGAAGAGAGTGAAACATCATTTCAGAATAATACATTGACTTTGCCTGAAGATCTATCAACAGACAAGTCTGAAAACGCCTTAAGTGGGGGCCAGACATCTATATTTATACATACTGGGGCTCCTGTTTCTAGTGAAAATTTTGTTCTGCCTACAGAAACTTCTGTTAATGGACCAGTTCCACACTCCAGTTTAACTAAGATTTCCATTATGAAACAAGGCAGCATTTCATTAACTAATGCACAAGCTGTGGGCCATCAAACAGATTCTTCATCATCTGTCACAGTGGTACCTGATCTTCAACTTCCCACAAAACCATCAGCCCAAAATTCAAGTCCGGTTTTGTTCTTGTTACCTGAAGCAGCACATGCTAAGAACCTATCACATTCCATGAAAAATCTACCTCCCTCTGCTTCAGTTGCTTGTGATGTAGAGCCATCAATAGGAAAAAGCATAAAATCAGATAGCACTTTAGTAAGCCAAGTAGATGTGAGTGAGGATAACAGAAATTCATTAGGAAAAGATGATGGTAGCAAATCACTAACACGGATTTCCTCAGCTGCAGGTGACTTCAGATCAGAAAGTGATGTAAGCTGGGATCCACAGAAAGAATACATAGAATTCCTTATGACAAATGAAGAAACGGTAGAAGAGCCACCAATTCAACCTAAAGTTGGCATACAGAAAAGGAGAAAAAGAAAGATGGACGTTAGCAAAATAACTCGCTATACTGAGGACTGTTTTAACGAATCCAATTATATTCCTGACAATTCTGAATCAGTAGATATTGAGTTTTTGGAGCAGAGTGAGAATGTACAAGTAATAGAATCACAAAAATATTCATTAGCAAGAGTAAAGCCTGAATCTACAGATGAGGAATTGGAAGTTGTGGATGCCATCCAGCAACTGATTTATAATCCAAGTAATAAGTGTGCAGATGATATTTCCCCTGTTCACAGTAGCACTTTTCTTTCTAATACTTTATTGAACAAATGTGAACAAGATGACTTGGAATCACCATCTAACTTCATTTCTGATGAGCCATCTTTTTATCCCTGTACAAAGTGCAATGTGAATTTTAGGGAAAAAAAGCATCTGCACAGGCACATGATGTATCACTTGGATGGCAACAGGCACTTTCGTCATTTAAATGTTTCGAGGCCTTATGCATGTAGGGAATGTGGCCGGACCTTTAGAGATCGCAATTCCCTTCTTAAACATATGATAATTCATCAGGAAAGAAGACAGAAATTGATGGAGGAAATACGTGAATTAAAAGAACTTCAGGATGAGGGTAGGAGTGCACGGTTACAGTGTCCACAATGTGTGTTTGGTACCAATTGTCCCAAAACCTTTGTGCAGCATGCTAAAACCCATGAAAAAGATAAAAGATACTACTGCTGTGAAGAATGTAACTTTATGGCTGTGACAGAGAACGAACTTGAATGCCATCGAGGGCTTGCTCATGGGGCAGTAGTGAAATGTGCAATGATCACTACAGACATTACCCAGAGAAAAACACACAAAAAGGCATTAGTGAAAGATTCCTATATGGAATCCTCAAAAAAGTCAGTTGACTATATGTGTAAAATGTGTCCTTTTACTACATCAGCCCGAAGCATTTTAAAAAAACATGTGGAATATTTGCATCCATCAGCTTGCATAGATCCCTTTGGCAGTCGCCTTAGATTAGATAAAAGAAAAAGGCTCGGAATAGAGGAAGCTTTAAATTTTGGTAGCAGGACTAAACATTTAATCAAGCAAGCATCTGCCTTTCCAAAGACTTCTGTTTTAAAACAAGATCTGAAACGACCATTTGGCTCTGCATTCCAGACAAGTCACTTTGCAAAACTCCACAAGAGACCCTCCAGGATACAGAAGGCTCGGAAAAGCGTTGCACAGTCAGCTGTAAGTGTGTATAGTCAAAGCTCTGCAGACAGGTTTATTTTGAATAGAAATAGTAAGCCAAATCCTAAAGATTTACATCATGCAAATCTAAAAACTATGCATGTATGTGTTTGGATATATACATATATACATATATACATATACATATACATATATATATATATATACATACATATACATATACACACACATACATACATACACACACACACACACGCATATCTAGGATTGTGAAATCTAGTGGTCTTTTTTTTTTTTACACTTAAAAGGGGACGCTACAAGATCTGTCAGGTTGTTACCTTTATTGTCTTAAAATAATTCTTATAATAAGGTTTATTGTGGATTCTCTTAACTGTGATGAAAAAAGACCAAGTCTATAAAAAATAAGCATGTAACTATAAAAAAAATGATTAAAAGACCCAAAAGGGGAGGATCTGTAGCAGGAGATGATTTGGACAGTTTTCCAGGCATTCTACATAAAATGACTGTTGTTGTTTTGCAGAAACTTGCTGGGAAAAAAGACAGCTATGAAACGGACGATGAAAGTTCATGGGATAATGTTGAACTGTGTGATTACACTACACGGTCTGTGGAGGATGGCTCTTACAGTGATATTAATCAGGACCATGTAAACCTGTTCCCTTTATTTAAAGGTAAAATGGAAGAAGAAGGTGGTGGTAAATCGTCTCTTAGATATGAACAAAATGATGGATTTTATTTTGAATATTATGAAGATGGCGAAGGTAACAATTATCTGCATGATTTCCAAGATCATCATCATTTGGAAAACATAGGTACAACATTGCCAAAGCATAATTCCGTTTTTCACTGGACTGATTTATCACTTGAGAAAAAAAACTGTCCATACTGTCCAGCAACTTTTGAAACTGGTGTTGGATTGTCTAATCATGTCCGTGGACATCTTCACAGAGCTGGGTTAAGTTACGAGGCACGCCATGTTGTCTCACCTGAGCAGATAGCTACAAGTGACAAAATGCAGCATTTCAAAAGAACTGTGACGGGTACCCCAGTGAAACGAGTTAGAAAAGGTAAGATTTTTCTTCAGGTTTTCAGCATACAAGAAATATAGACTAATATGAATATTACCTCATTTTATAGTATCCTGACTACTACTTTATTTTTTCTCTTGTTTGAATGTTTTAACGTGTATGTTTTAAGTAAGCTGCATCCTAATGTCTGGCAATTGGATAAATCACTCATTTTTCTTTGTAGCAATTGAGAAATCTGAAAGTTCTACAGAACACACATGCCAGCTCTGCGGAGGTTGGTTTGACACTAAAATTGGATTATCTAATCATGTGCGAGGACACCTAAAAAGGCTTGGTAAAACCAAATGGGATGCGCATAAATCTCCAATCTGTGTTCTAAATGAAATGATGCAAAATGAAGAAAAATATGAAAAAATCCTTAAGGCATTGAACAGTCGTCGTGTTATTCCCAGACCATTTGTTGCTCAGAAACTTTCATCAAATGATGACTTTTTGTCTCAAAATGTTATACCTCTTGAAGCATACCGCAATGGCCTAAAGACTGAAGATATATCGGTGTCTGCATCAGAGGAAGAAAGGCTGAATTGCCTCAATGAATATGATGAAGCAAAATCATTACTGCATGATGAAAAAAAAACCCAGTCACTTACACTGATAGAACTCTTGAAAAATAAAAGGATGGGAGAAGAAAGAAATTTTGATATCTCCCCTCAAAAGATTCATAATCAAACCGCAAGAAAGAGGTTTGTTCAAAAATGTGTTCTTCCATTAGATGAAGATGGTCCTTTGATGTATCAACCACAAAAAATGGATTTGACTGTACAGTCAGGTAAGAGATTGTTTTTGTAACTGCTGTTCTATTAGATTATAATTTAAATCTCTGTTGATACATATGTTTGTGTCTATATGTATTTCTTTATTCCAAAATCAATTCTTATTTTAACTTTTTCCTTTGCAAAGTTCTCATCAGCAAAAAAAAATAATTTCTTACCCAAATTACCTATATTTTGAATGTGCAGGCCAAGTTTTGAATAGAAAACAATTTTGCTTTGTAGTTGCCGAGGGATAATTGAAATAGATACATGTGAACATCTTAATTCTTTGTTTTATGTTTATTGTTATAATTGATAGAAAAAGAATACATGATAATTAATTTGATAAAATGTATTGACAGTTAAATAACTGAAAATAGCTGAGACATCGTTGTTTCTTTATCTGTAGTAAAACATGTCAGCATTTCCCTTAAGTTAATATATGCCTGATTGGTTAAATGGATGATGTGTGGTTATATGTGAGCTATTGTTAGGTTATATGTAACCTACCGTGTTTCCCTGAAAATAAGACTGGGTCTTATATTAATTTTTGCTCCAAAAGACGCATTAGGCCTTATTTTCTGGTTAGGTCTTATTTTGTGGGAAATATGGTACTAAATGCACCTATCTGGCTGACAATCTTAACTGGGGTTTATTTTGGGGCTATGGCTTATATTACGAGCATCCTGAAAAATCATGCTAGGACTTATTTTCCGGTTGGGTCTTATTTTTGGGGAAACGATAGGAAGGCATCTGTGGTAGCGATAGCTCTGTTACCCATCAGGGTTCTGATGCAAAATCTCAGACTTTCTTGAATGAAGATTCTCTAGAAATTCAGTCAGTAATTTCAGTCTTTATTTCAGGGTTCTTAGTATGGTTTTAGAATGATCTTCTTAAATATGTCTTTCAATCATAGTTGTTAGAGATTATGCTAGAGTTCTTTGCCAAGATGTCTGCATAATGCGTATTCCAGCTACAATAATATCTTGCTCTAGTTTGAGTAATTATTGTGTAATTGCGGCGAAAATGCAGGATTTGTTTTATGGGTCTTTCAATAGCAGTATGATGCAACAATCAGACTGTCACTGGAAGATATTACATGATCAGTAGATTCATGTGATTTGCTTGTTGTACCACTACAGATTGCAGATAGTGAACCAAATGTTTATTAGACCTGTGCAGATCTTTCAGTGACCAAACTGCCTCTCTGGATTTGTGGCATGAAATTACGAAAAGCTACATCGCTCAAAGACTGAAGTCAGCAGCTTGACACTCTCTGGGGGTTTTACGAGCATGTGGGTACTGTCATATTCTGGATCCAATAGAGTATGTTGGAAGAGTGATGTGAAGAGTCCTGTTGAAGGATCTGCTTATGTCTAATGTTTATATGGATTAAATGCATCCTCATATAAAACTTGTTACAATTAAAATGATGTGTCTTAAATGGGAAAGCATTCAAGTGTTTGATTCTCTACTTGCAGTCTGAAATTATATAGTAAGTCACCAGGTACAGTACATGAGACTGCTGATTATGCTTTTACTTTTACCCAGGTAGATAACGTAGCTTTACAGGAAAACCTCTATTAACTAAGTACAAGGGATTGAAAAGATGAGTGATATGAAATGCATGAATAATGAAATGAATTGCTTTAAAATAAGAGGTAGGAGCTCAATAAACCCTGTCAGTTAGACAATAGTTGGCTAAAAATAATGTATTTTATATTTGTATTATGCTGCCTAATACTGATTAGCACTATCCTCTAGGCTTCAATCAAACATAATAAAAGAAATTTCATAATACCAACTGTTATTAAAAGAACTTTTAATTCCAATTAATATAGGATTTGATTGTTAATTTATACTGCTACTTAGTTATTAAAACTTTCGTAACCCTGCTTTTGAGTAGTAATGTTTAAATTCATGAAAATTAGTTTTTGTGTTGCATACATCTAAAAATGAAATCTTAAAAGCACCAATTTTTTTCTAATATACTGAAATGTAAATAATGTGAAAAAATTTTTTGACAGTGTTGTCCAAGACTAAACTTTTATATGTGCATGGAAATACAGTTAAGAAACCATTGGCAGTATTTTTTTTTCCTGATGTAGTTTGGTATTGCTTCACTATGTGTTTTTTTCTGTGATAACTAAGATGTTTGTTGATCATTTATTTAGCACAAAGATTTTAGCAAAAACTACAAATCATTAACTTTCATTATTGATTGCGCATTCAGAGTAATGAAGATAAAATGCACCGAACGAAATGTTTTGTCTAACAGCTGTGCAGTGGTGTGTTTTACCACCTTTTTCTCCAAGCCCTCATCAGCAACCTAATTTAGTATTGAGCCTTTTACAGTCTTGTGGGTAAAACACTTTAATTACCACTTTGTCAACTAGACTTTCTAATTCTCTTTACTGGGAACATTGCAAGCTTTCAAACTTCTTAACAGAACTGTGCCTATTCAAATTGCAGAATTGTATTTTGGAGTTAGGAAAGGAATCTGTGTAATGTGAAAACCAGCAGCAAAGTGATAATAGTTGTTAAATTCAGCGAAGTTTAGGGATTCAAATCATGCATTTCATTTTTCTTACCCAAAAGGATGTTTTGTGCCAGATAAGCAAATAATAACTATGAGCTAGTCCTTCCTTACGAAACAATTGCACTGATGCACTGAACATTCTTAAAACAATTTTTAATTCAGGGTTTTTCAAAACGAGTTGAGAGTTTCATTTTTAAAGAGAACTGGATTATAGTTTTCTTTTGAATGATAGGTATGCCTGTGAAGCTTAGAACGTGTGTGCATTGCAATACGGCGTTTACAAGTGCTGTTAGCCTGTCCAACCACTTACGCGCTTATGCACGAAAGAAGAGTGCTGGACTTTTGACTGGGACAGGTATGTTTGTTACAGATGTAACTTCAAGTCTGTCTATGTACATTTTCCTCATCAGACTTGAAAAAATTCATGTAATTCAGTTGACATTTAAAATTCTCTGAAGAAATTGAATTTAAAATTATAGCAACGTATAAAAGTATGTTGCTATCCCATTTTTTCATGAATTATTTTATTTTATTTTTTTATCAAACATTTTCATGTATATGAACAGTTCAGGAGTGAATGCTCTTGTTTTCTGGCTAAATGCAAAAGGAGCTGAATTTTTAATTAAAGGAATTTGCCAAGTTTTGATCAAGAATCTTTACCAATTATTACAACTCATTCTTTAAATAAATTACTATCAGAGTAAACACAGGCATTTATGTGGTTTCTACAATTGTCAGTACATCATGTTCAATCAAAACATTACTTTCTCATATTTGTTATATATTTAGATATTTATATTTAGGCAGGTAAGAGTAACAACACAGTTATATTTGGTGTGTGGATTTGTTTTAATACTTTGTACTATGTGTTGGATTTTAAATGTGGATTTAAAGTTGGATTTCTGTGAATCCAACTATTAGACTGTTTCAATAAAAGCAAACAAAATTCACAAAGTACAGATAGTCCTCAACTTACGAACACAAATGGGACCAGAATTTTGGTTGCTAAGCAATGGCAGTCATAACACTGGATGTCATATGATTGCATCACTTAGTGACCACAATCCCAGTAGTCCCTGTTGCCATCATTAAGGAAATTTTACCAGTCATTAGCCAAGGACTCATCCCAATTCAAGCCATTATGAGCTTGGTCCATCCCAGTTCCAAGCCTCAATAAGGTAAGGGATTGCTTCCAACACCACCCCCACCCCATCTATTTCTACTCCATCTCTACTCTTTTGGCTGCCCTGCCCTTTGTCTTGCAAGGTAGTAAGCAACCCCAGAAACACATGGCTCCACAAGCTGCTTGCCACAGTCTGGAAACTGCAGCCTCCCCAGCTCAGTCCATGTCATCCTTGCCACCCTGCAATCTGAGACGCTTGCCATTTTGCATTTTACCACCTCACCTCACCTTCTTGTACCTGCCTGGGTCTAGCTTCACACTATGAAAAGGGGGTTGGGGGAGAGGTTGCTTTTGGCTTTTCTTTCCTTTTTCTCAGCACAAAGTCAACCCCAAACCCGCCCAATACCTCTTTTTACATGTGACACTTCCTTTGCCAACAGCTCCTGGATGGACAGGGACTGGCCTTCTATTGTTGGGGGAAGGGGGAAAGCTGCTTTCAACTCCCTCCCCCCTTTTGGAGCCCCAGCTGATCCAGGAGCTATTTGCAAAGAAACACCCCTTTCAGACATTCCTGGGTGGGGCAATTGCTTTTCCCTAAAGTGGAGGGTGGGGCGGGAGAGCACAATGCAGCCTTTTAGCCCCTTTTTCAGAGTGAAGCCGGATCCAGCCCTGTCCTCGAACTCTTTGCAAAGGGATGCTATGGCTCAAGGACTGCTTTCATCTCTTCCCTGTCTAGCCAGCCTCAGGCTGGATGCACCTCATTAGCAGTAGGAGCAAGAAGATGGCGAAGGTGAGCTGGGACAGCAGAGTTCAGGGCAACAGGTGGCCAAAAGAGCATAGATGGGGCAGATAAGGAGATGGCTTATCCCTTACGGGATAAGTGCAGATGGGCTTGCAAGTGGCCAAGTTTTGATTACGTGATTACAGGGGCACTACCACAGCTTCAAGTACAGGTCATAAGTGCCTTCATTCAGTACCGTCATAATTTCAAACAGTTTCTGAACAATTTGTTGTAAGTCAAGGACTGTATTGGAATAAGCAGATGTGTAGTATATGAACACTATTTTCCTTAAGTAAGAGGACCAGCAGTGCCACGTAGAAATTAATAGGGTTGTTCACAGGAACTAAGTTGTTTGGCAAGGAACATAGTTTAAAAAATGCTTCTAGTTCCTGTCTGTATCCTTGGTCATAGAGGATTAGCTGATTATTGGGAAGTCATGGATACTACTTTGGGAGAAAGGTGTCTATAACTGTTGAAGTTCTTGAAAGTCATTCTCTCAGCCCTTTTCAGACTTGGAACATAGTTAATCTTAATCTCATCAATGGATGATCTTCTTTGGGAAAGTCTTAGAGTGCTGTCAATGCTTTAGATGCTTTTGATTTTGTTGATAACAGTATTCTAGATTATTTCCTAAATTGGAAGATGAAGTCACTAATATAATTCCTGCTTGCAGCATACTGGCAGTTTTGGAGTAGATACTTGTACTTTACTATTGCAGTTTAATATTTAATTGAAGTACTTGAGGGCAAATGACAATTTGAGAGGGGGCAAGATGTTTTTAATATACCAGTGACATTCAGCTCTGTAATGTCAGTCGAGAGAAGCTATGCATATTCTGAACTAAAAGTTGTCTAAACTAAATTATGGGGTTTAAAACTAATATATATGGTTAAAATTTACATATATATTATATAAGTAATTTTATATTTATGTATATATTATATATGTAAATTTATATAAGAAATAAAGCTCAGCTAATAAATTGAACTGTAACAATGTGGAAATACACATAGGTGATACCTTGATTGTGAGAACTAGTAGGGATTCTCATTGAGTGTGGGGAATGTCGGCGGTCCTGAAAGGGTTACAGCTTGCCTGATGACACGGACCGGGTCTGTGA
>JANHZT010005226.1:68991-79255 GCA_032468215.1 Stegonotus admiraltiensis
GTCATCAGGCAAGCTGTAACCCTTTCAGGACCGCCGACATCCCCCACCAATCAGAAGGGACGTTCAGGTAAGGCAACAACCCTTCTTTGTTTAAAATGGGATATAACTTTAGCAAGAATATGTGCATCATTTTAGAGAGCTTGTAGAGTTAACTCTCAACGGAAACTCTGGATTGTATCAGTGATAAATATATCTGGATGAATAGGATTGCTTTTTTATTTTTCTTCTTTTCCCATCTTTTAATGAATATAGCTCATGTAAAGTATTCAAGTGTATTACTTGTTTATGTGAGATGACACAAAAATATATTAAATTAATATATGATGCATTAATAATTGGCAGATTTTGAACATTGATGGTAGTAGCATTGTAGAGTAGGATTTAAAGACTAATGATAACACATGTCTTGGGCGGGACTTTATTTCACTGCAGTACTTGAACAAAAACTCCTTTCTAGAGCAGGGTAAAACAGCTGTTAACTGGCTTCTTTCAAAGTTAAAATACTTTTCTCCATTCTCCATTAGTGGATCTCTTTAATTTATAATCTTTAGTTTTTTTCTGGTTGCCTCTAGTGTCCAACCTTCAAAGTCCTTTTATAGTGTTTTTCTCTAATCAATTTCTTATACTTAGATTCAAAATCTTCATATATTTTTAATAGGATTTTAAAGAACCCTGGAAGGAGTCTTATAATTAATTTCAGAATCTTATTTCCAACCCACCTGGCTCCTTAGTCCATTTTTAACTTTCCAAAATCAATATTCCAAGAATACTTTTTGCTGTTTTGTTTCAAAATGAAATTTTTTAAAGTCCTTAAATGTCACTCAGGATTGAAGGAGAATCACCTGGTGTAAGGAAACTTGTCATTCTGAAGGTTCTTAATATCCAAAAAGTAATTAAGCAGTTTCCAAAAGTGTAGAAAGATTTCCAAAAGAAAAGAAGTAAATGAACCTGATGTCTGTTTGAAAGCTCTGAACTGAGGCTTGGGCAAAGCTAACCTCCCCTTTGCTTCCAAAACTGCAAAACCTACCAAAGACCACTGTTTTATGATCTCCCCAAGGGAAGCCTTGTATGGAGTGTGTGGTGATCCCAACTCCTCCCCGTTATCCAGAGAAGAATTAGGAGGCACCAATCTGTTTGCCAGCTCCTCTTTTGCTGCAGTCATCAGTTCCGCTGATAGCAGAGCTATCCTTCCTCCGGCATCAATATTTTGAGACTATTTTATACTTTCAATGTGATCTGCAAAATTCAGTTGCAGTTTAACATAAAAAAATTAAATTGATTGTGATGAAAATATAATGCTTTTGGCATCAAAGGTCATGCTGGGTTTTCTGCCTTTTATAATTCCTTCAATTCATACTACTTTTTGATTTCTTTGCACATTTTTAAAGAAAATACCATGGCCATAAGTCCCTTTGAGCATTTTGTTACTTTGTGCCCCAGTTAAATATTTGTATGCATAAATGACCTTTATTTTATGTTTGACAGTTGCTATAGGAGCTTTTTATATTTTGTGTTTCAGCAGAAGAAGAGCTATCAACTATCAAAGTCATTGATGCTGAATGGAATGTCTTCCCAGGGCTACAATTGCTTCTGGCAAGACACTGACTTTTTTTTTTTTACTGTCTGTCTGTTTATTTTGTGGCTTGTTAAGAATATCAGTATACCCCTTTTTTCTTAATGGGTAGTACACCAGTAGCAGATAGAGATGCTACAGTTGGATGAGCTTTTAAAATAAGAGTTGTCAGTGTCAGCCTCAAACATTGCACTGTCCCTGGCCAGCTGCTTAGAGAATTGGCCTCTCGAGTCACGATGCCTTCGCTTTTGCTAGCTTGATGTTGAGAGAACTAGCTAAGCTGAAAGTTCTTGCTCTTTGCTTATAACTTCAGTCTGGGACCGAATGAATGCGTACCCCAATTTTCTTAATTCATGCTGACTAAAACTCAGTATTAGAACTGTCTTTTTAAGGGGGAAAAAAAGTAGCTCTTATACATTTCAAGTGAAATAAGCTACTTTTTAAAAAATGAAATCTGAAAAATAAAATAATAAAATAAAATAAAAAAGATAAAAGTAGAACTCGTGGCCCATTGAAGAACTTGATCAAGCTTACATTTCTTCTTTTAAAAAGGGAGTGGGGGATTTTTTGAACAAAATACAGTGCAGTTGTATTTATGATTTGCTACTACAGACCAATAGCTTGCAATTAATCACAAATGCTAAATACTAAATGATACCATGTTATATTTCATCACAACTGTTCATAAAATTAAAATATCTACTTCTATTTTATACTTGAGTATACTCAGCAGGATATTGAATTCCAAAATAACTATAATTCTACAAAAGTTTCATTTGGTGGATTTTGGAGCATTTGGTATCAGATATAATTTCTATTTTATCATAGTTGTATTTCTAACACTAACATGCCATAACCTATCTCCAAATTTCATCTGCTTTGGAAAATGGGATAACATTAGTGATGCTTTGTACTTTTCCCAGGTTCATTTTATCATCATTAATATGGCATGATTACATCTATATTACATATCCCCAATATTATATAAGAGTATGATATTCATTGTTTATTTAGTGAATCACTAATATTATGTTGAAGATTATACGTGAAAAAGTTTGATAATTCTGAAGCATTTTAAGCTAGAATTGAAATATATTAAGTATAGGTACAGAGGAATATTATTCATTGATATCAATTAATGTCATTTGGAGTGGGACGATGATGTAGAGGTGGACCTCTCGCCTCACAATCAGGAGGCTGTGAGTTCAATCCTAAGTAGAGGCAGATATTTCTCTCTCTGGGCACACTGAGAATGTATCTGCTGAACAAAACTCCACATTGGTGATAGAAAGGACATCCAGCCATTAAAAAATTAGTTCCATTCAATTGCCCAGACTCCACCCTGCAAGGGATTATGAGGTCGTTAAAAGAAGATGATGATGATATCAAATAGATTGAATTTTACATATCATTGCTGGGGAAGTCTCTGATCTTTGATTGACAAATAGCTTTGATTTTTTTTAATATCATAAAGTTCCAGAGTGATCATAGTTTCCAAGATCTGAAATTTCTGGCGACAAACTGCTCCAAAACAAGATGTGGTGGACTGTGGCCCAGTCAAAAGTGAGGATATGTTGGATCCCAAGGCTTTCCATTCCTAAATACGTACAACATTTCTGCTAGCTCTCCAATTTCTGCCCTCTAAATTCATAGAGATTTAGGGATTGTCAGTGTTTCATCAGTAGGAACTTAACATGCTTTGTCCATTAAATGTCCAAATATTCTGTCATTTTGGACTATTCTGACACTGAAATAATCTGTTCTGGGAAATCCAGAAATGTCTGAACTTGAATGATCTGCCTCAGTGTCAGAACACTTCCATAATAATTCTATTCAGAAATATTTTGTCTAAAATGTTCCACGATGGGCATAACTACTATCCATATTAAAAATTTATCCAGGAAATATTTGCCAAATCAGAAATCTTTACATATTTCTAGAGTTCCTATAGCTTACTTTGCATGTTGCAACTGTTTCATTATATCATCACTGAAATGAACTTTTGTCCAAGATGTAAGCAAATGCATTTTACACTTAATTAATAACACTTTCTAATAGAAGACTCATGCACTTTGACATTAATAGTGCCAAGAGCTACCTATAGATTACTTTAGGAAATTTTGGCGTTTTTAAAGACTTCTGAAAATACATCTGTTCTTGGACTGAACTTGCTGAGATGGTTTCCCCTGGCAGCTGTCTGAAATCTTTTCCACTTGTAGATGATCTTCCAGGTAGTGGAATGATTGATATCCAATTGTTTGAGAATCTTTAAATCCCTTCTTAGATTCATAGGTATCTATAACCTCCTTTCTGAAGGCCTCAAAAAAGCTTTTTTGATCTATGCATGGGAATACCACACACTTCTACAACAAAGACCAAATCAAACTAAATGTCTGCTGTTTAAATAAGACAGTTCTTTAACCATGTTCTATTTATTTATCTATTATATATTTTATACATACATGCATATATATAATATATATTAAATTATCTATTTATTCTAGCCATATTCTATTTATTTGCACCTAATCTGATTCTAATTTTAGGTATTTGTAGTAGTGAAAACTGTAAGGATGCATTTATTTTTACCATATACAAAATTTGCATTTATGTGTATTTAAATTATACAGTTGATCACAAAATGTAAATGGTGCGTGACATTTGTTATATTCCATTTATGAGTAGTGCAGAAACGAATATCAATATCTGTACATTGGAATATGTCAGAAATTTCACTGTGGCGCATAATACATAGAACGATTTTGGGAGCTATTTGCCATCTTTAAGAGGAATGCTCAAAAAATAGTTGGGGTCAGAATAGTAGCAAAAATTTGTTTAATACAGGATGACTCTGGATTTCAAGTACCAGAATTCCCCCAGCCAGCAGATGACATCCAAACATCTGTAACTGATTAGCTAGTTAATTAACTTGATTGCATGGTTTTCATTATTTGTCCCTTCTGTCATTTTATGAGTTCATCTTTTGAAGAGATCTTTTGAGAAGCATCTTTTGAAAAGTTCAAGCTTTAGGATTAAGCTTGAACTTGCCACGGGACAGCTTGCCGCAGTCAACTCACTGCAAGACAGTTCAATGCAGGATAACTCAAGAGAGGGACAAGTGAATTGCAGCAGGCCTTGTCTTACTTTAGCTTTGAACTTTCTCAAGTTAAAAGTCATTGAGGCTGGGGTGAGCTGCAATTCTTCTTGTCCCTCTCTTGAGTTATTCCTCATTGAATTGTCCTGCGGCGAGTTGGCCACAGCAAGGTGTCCCATGGTGAGGTGTCTGGGACAAGTCAGCCTTGGGGACCTCTGTTCTAGTGGTTTATTTTCATAGCATGTAATTATTTTGCATTTTTCATAGAATAATTCTCCAAATTTATTTACAGCATTTTTAAAGAAATGATGTTTACCTTCATTTAATCCCACTGAAACTTGTGACTAGAATTCTCAGTTACCCAAGAGAATGTGGTATGGCTTATTTTAAAATATATTTATGCATTCTTACTGCCTAACAAAAGATTTCTATTCTGGTATAGGGGAAAAAAAATAATTTGCAATAATTATTTTTCCCAAATAAAAATGAATATATTAATAATTCATTGTAGCTACTAATTATCTACAGCAGGTGGCAGCACCTATCCTTAGTTGATTGAAAAGCTAAAGAGGATCAGATTTGGATTGGGGCTACTAATTTGGAAAGTCAAAAATAACATCCCACAAGAAAGCACTGAGAAACCCCTATAGTGCAGATGCCGAAAATTCTCCTTGTGGAGATATCTGTATAATCAGTAAGGGTTGAACTTGACTCAAGGAGTCCTATCTCTAGCAAGTAGTTATATGAAGGGAAAATATTTTTAATTGTAGCTAGTCCAAAATGGACAGTTACAGGCATGCCATGGTTTGCTCATGTAATACCTCTGTTCCGGGAGCTACACTACTAGTAGGGTTTCACATACAACTCAAGGTGCTCATTATCACCTACAAGACCTTTGATGGCACAGGACTTGGCTATATGAGGGACCTCCTGTCTCTGCTTCAATGTCTGCTGTTCTGTTAAATATGACATAATTAGCATGCTTTGGGGTCAGTCAATTAAACTGTGTTATCTGATGGGACCCAGGAAATGGGTCTTCTCAGTTGTAGTGCCTATCCTCTGGAACAGTGTCTCACCAGAGATTGCCCCTAATTGACTCATTTAAAACCAGTTTTTTGTTCTTTTATGGATGTTCACCATTTTTATTTGTTCTATGCTTGTTTCCATCTGTTTTTGATACTGTACACTGTCCAGAGTCATGGGGTTGAGTGGTCTTGCAGATTTGATAATGATGTTTAAAAAATGGTTGACTTCATTCATGTTTAAAAGAAGTTAATACAACTTTTCAACTAGAATTACCTTGGGGAAGTCTGTAGATGGAAGTATCTTTATTCTGTGGCAGAGACCTCTGTTGCACTTTTTTATGGCAAAAAGGGTATACATATTTTCACATATAGGTAGTCCTCGACTTACAACCAGTTGCTTAGAGACCATTCAGGGTTATGATGGACCCTGAAAAAAGATACTTACAATCCAGATTTGAAGATCTTCTAGCTATCACCTTCCTGCCCCTGGTTTTTTTTTGCTGGAAACCAGCATTCATCTACAGTTTCCAGTCAAAAATGCCCATTATGGATAATGGATTCACTTAATGACTGCAGATTCACTTAACAACCGTGGTGATTGCTCAGTGAGTGCTGCAAACAAATATAAAATCAAATTGTAAAATTGACCTGCTCAGTGACTGGCATGACGAATCATAATTCTGGGTTTAATTACAGTCATAAGTGGAAGACTATTAAATATATAAACCAAAGAGGTTGTGTGGGCCTTAACAAAACCCTAAAATCCACAAAGGAAATACTTTATTGAGTCAACTGAAATATTATCTAAGCTACATGCTTTTAGATTTCTTAAATTTCATCATCAGGTAGAAACATTTAAACTCAGATTTAAATACAATGAGGAATCTTCGAATCTACAGAGTATCTTAAATGCATTGAGAGACAGCCTTCAGATACTGAATCTCCCATAGCTTGCTCTTTCTGCCCAATGACAAATAAATCAATTTTTTTGGCAAGCAAGAAACAGAATAAAAATCAATATAGCAATTTTATAGTAACAGATCTGGAGATAATTTAAGCTATTTCATGAATTAACAATAGAGTCAAAGCTATATAGACTATATTTATTTAATGGTGGAAAAGAATCCACCTCCAATATCAGAGTCCCAGCAAAGATCATTCAGTTCCCATTATGTTGGCTTTTCTAAACTAAATTTCAAAATTGTGTAATGATGTTTCAGCCCATTTGTCAAATATTTACTTTTATTCTTCAAGGAATATCTAATATATTATTCTATTCTAGTTTATCCTGTATAATTTATGTTAGTAAAGTTTGAGGAGAATATAACCAATCATTAACGACTCACCAAGTGAAAATAATAATATCTCAACAACTCTGCAAGCACAATGAAGTGACAGGGTCACACTCTCCCTCACTGAAGGTCTGGGTGAAGACTTTCGTGGGACTTTTAAACATCAGCAGAGTGGAGTCCATCTGGATTTTGTGGGGGGACCTCATTCCAGAGGGCAGGCATTGCTACAGAAAATGTAAGACAGCTGAGTGGCCTGTGATATGAAAGGTTATGGCAGTCAGCATTAATCTTTGTTTTGTAAACACAATGTATTAGATTCATATTTATAAGCTTTGCTGATCAGATGGAGATGCAAATTTGTTATTATAATTCCTGATCAGGTGGCAATACCACTTGATAATATGAATTTGGAAATCAGATTCTAGTGTTTTGTGTTTGAGCCCTGCATAGACCAAGTGTTGGGAATCATTCCGATTCATGGTTCCCTTTCTTGTAAGGCTTATGGAAACCTACATTTTTGCCTTCAGGAGAATGTTTCACATCAGAGTCCCAGAACTATTTAGCTGTCAGTAATCTGTGTAAAAGAAGCTAGCATTAGAACAGATAACTAGTGTAATCTTAAATCCCTAGAGTACTTGCTTTGGCAGAAGTCTAATCATTTGGTGAGAGTTGGGAAGCAGGGTGGAAAATTTGCTTTGGAAGCTGGCTATCTTGGGAAATCAAGTTTAAGAAAAGGTAAGGAATAAATCAGTGCACAGTAGTGGGACTTGCCTCTATGTTTTTCAAATAGCATTTTAAATGATACTTTAGCCTAGTTTTAATGTTTTACCATTGTCATCACTGAGACAAAATATACATGTAGTTATGCTTCTTTACTTTTTTGTCAATGTCTGTCTTTTTAGTAATGTCCAAAAATACTATTTGTATACATGGTATGTTGTCCCTAGGAACCAATATAGTTCATCTTTCATTCTGAGAAGAGAATCTGCATGTTCATATATCTGTACACTGGCCAATACATTTCTGCTTTTTTATATTTTATTTTTTTCAATAACCTAGAAGGTAGAAGACTTAATACTATCAATCAGCAATCACATTCCTTTTTCTTTTCTTCTTTTCTTTTCTTAAATCATGGAAGATGCTTGTCCTTAAGATTTTCAGATATTTTTTGACACACTTGATTCTATCATATCTACTAATCTGACAAAGTGCCTGAAAGTTAGTCTGTAATAGTAAGTATAGATTTTAGTTTGAAATTACAAATGGTTCTGTTCATAGATTCTTGTAAGTGCTTTGGCAGAAAAATCATGGTGTCCTGTGTTAAGACCAGTTTTTATACCTGTTGACATGTTTCCTGAAGGTTTGCACATGTATGTAGGAACTGTAGGCATATTCCTACATATATGTGCAAACATATATGTAGGAATTAGCAAGTAGCATTCTTGATTTGTTTACAGCATTTTAGATGTTGACACCTGGGGTGGAGTTGGAGATGAAGAAAAAAGAGAGAAGAGAATAGGCAAGTTATTTGGAGAGAAAGGAACTTAGGTATATTATGCATTTGAATTTAAATACAGTATATAGCTAAGAGTTTATTTTTGCCAAACCAAAAATTTCCTTCTTCCTCCTCTTTTTCTTCTCCATGCGAGCCAATAATCTGCATTATTCTGGTACACCTAATTTAAGAAATATTGAGCAATGACTATAGATGATGGCTGAAGTCTTCGACAACTTCCAAGCTTTTAAACTATAGCCAATATACGAGACTCCTTTTAGCATAAAGAACAGAAAACACTTCAAATTAATATATACAAAAATTCTAGTTATGAATTTTCTCAAAACATACTTTGCATTTAATCATTGATCCTTTTGCATTCTGATTGCATGCTGAGAACAAATTATAACATTTCCAATACAGTAAATAACATTTCAAAATTGCCCTGTTCACAAGCAAAGCATGATGTTTGTGCGATCGGTTATAATAGCTTAAAAGTAGTAGTGTTTTTTAGAATTATGTACGTTGAGAAATGAAAGTTTAATAGCAAGTTCAAACATATTTAGTTGTGCATGAAGCTAGAAAACATACTGCAGCATTATGAAGAACTGTAACATGCATATTTTCTACAGCTTTGTAAAATAATAGAAAGTACAAAAAAAATCTTAAATGTATTTTCAGGGGCAATAAGTTTGTCAAGAACAATATATATATACTTATATCTATATATGGACTTTTTTTCTCTCAATAGCCATAGATTGTAAGCAAAAAAAATCAAGATCAAGATCTGGAAGCAAGAAAAAAATTCTACCATTACCTCATGGTGCTGATGAAGTTTACATACTCCGGTGCAGGTATATATAGACATATAATAAGTTAATTGAAATAATAGTTTATTAGAGTTTTTATTTAAGTGGATCTATTTTCTGAGTATGTATTTGAGATGAATAACAATATTAACCAAATGACTTTCACTATTTTAATAATACAGATAGAATGTTAACAAAAAAAGACGAATAGGTTTTGAGTCTGTGGCATATTGCTGCATGGTTCAAGAAACAGATATGTTTGTGTAAAACCAGCAAACCTGAAGTTTTGCATATTTTCAGTTAATACATTGATGAGAGCCAAAGAGGATATAAAGAACTAATAATGCTATGAGCAAGTACAGTTGCTAAGCACCATCATATCTGCCAGAATCTTCCAAAATTTTAGTAATTTTGTATCAATTTTCTGCACCATTATTTAACTTTACTGGGTGGAACAGTACTGTTCTTGTATTGTGTGAAAGCAGTATGCTTTGATCTCTCTGCTTTTGCAGATTACTACAATGTATCAGGTTCATGTCAAAAACAAAACTTCCACAAATAAACTAAATCATTAACTTTTAATTACAATTCAAATGTTAGTTATTAATTCTATAAAATCCTGCTTCTGAATCTGGCATACTTCAGGAAGCTACCACTTTATAATATCTCAGGTTATTGCATTCTATTGCTTACTTTTCCTGAGCGCTGCTCCCACCATCCATGGCTGGGTTTAAGCTTCAGCTTTGACAACAACTGAGTGAGAGCTAAACTTCCCATCATGCAGTTCTCCAGCGCGCTGCCTGGAGAATCCAAAACGCTTTGGATTCCTTTGAGTTCTACCTGCTCAGTTGTCTGTCTTCTATTCTGGACTGTATTGTTATTTCCTGAGTTTTTGGTGGTGTGGTGAGTGTCTGGGCTTCCTGGCAGAGCTCTACCCCTTTTCTTCCCTGAGGGGCCACCTCTGTTGCTCCCTGCC
>JANHZT010005228.1:7403-17670 GCA_032468215.1 Stegonotus admiraltiensis
TTGTATTTTATGTTTCTTAGTTGGCTGTTCACCGCCCTGAGTCCTATTGGAGAAGGGCAGTATAGAAATCTGAATAAATAAATAATAAATAAACAAACAAACAAACAAACAAACAAACAACAAACAAACCAAAAAGGTGTGTGAGACCACGGAAAAAAATGTGGTGGGTCAAGGACCCAACCTTAACTTAGTGTAATTGGAGCAAAATTAAAATGAAATTATTCAAGTAAATCCATCTGTCTGATTATTTCCCCCTTCTGTCCTTTTGAAAAAGGCCTTTTAGTGGCAAACTTTGCAGGGGTTTCTAGAGGCCACCCACCAAGCTTTTCATTGGCCACATGTAGCTTTGGGACCATAGGCTGAGCACCCCTGTCAAATCAGTATCCACAACAGCTGGATCCAATTTCTGGAAACATGCTAGATGCATATAGGAATGCAGGAAATCTGCAAATTTTAGGGCAATTGGAGAATCAAGATATTTCCAGTGTACCTACCTGTGTTTCGAGCTACCAAGCTAAATTCTGTATCTTTCCACATTTCTATAAATTTATAGTTCTCTGGAAGTTGGGGAGATTTGTTTTATAAAGGGACCTTGGTCCTGAACTAATATCTAATAAAATGTATTCATCTCCTCATTCCAAGCTTATCTGTATTATTTCTGCAAACAATTTATACATTGCTCTAGACTATTGTTGATCTCCTTTCACAAGTGTTTCTGCTGCAGCTTTTCCTGAGCAGGGGGTGGGGTAGGACCATCCCCTCTTGGTCCCCCTCCCCTTTCCCTCATTTTGCCTGTTAATTGGCCAAGACCACCAGAATTTGGGGGACACAGATGTCACTGATAGTTTGCCTAGGGAGCGCATTCATGCCCATCTGTTGCAGTCTCGAAGGCTGTTCATATAGTCACAAGGCCTTCATTTAATTCTTGTCAGAAAGTAATGTAAATCCCGTTTACCTCAGAGGTCGCAGCCAAGATTTATGCCAATGAGCCCCCTGCAATTTACACACATACACACATACACACACCAATGGTTGTATAGAAGAAAAGAAAGCCTTTCATGTAGCTGCATATTAACAAGTAAGCTTGTCTTCAGAGAGGCTTTTCTTGGTCAGGGTTTTCCTTATTTTAATACTGCTGGGGTCATTTGGTGTTCTGAGCAATGCAGAAAAAAGGAAGCCTTGAGCCTTGCAGTCCCCAAATCAGATGGAAATAGGACTATGAGCAAATTGGCTGGCTCATCACACATTAGATCATTGTGTTACACTGATTCCGTGCTGTGTGGAATATTACGTCTATTACAAGAATGAAAAGCAACAAAAATTGCCACGAGGAAAAGAAGGAGAAGGAGGAAAGCTTCATATCTTCTACTGTTATAACTGTGAGCTCAAAGAGTGGCTGGGTATTTATTTCACAAAACTCTGCAAAGTAAAGCAAAGCAAAAATACAGAACGCAACTAATAGGGAAAGTCCAACAATACTAATTTTTACTTGTCTCAATAACGCCTCCAAAATTAAACAGCTGGTAGTTCCGTTCCTCCCAGACCCTCAATTCTGCTTTAAATGTAATTTCAGATGAAAAGTGAAGAAAGTGCAAATAAAATGGGGTTTTCCTGATTTGAAAATGGGGAGAAGGCTCATTATCGTGAAAATAAAAAAATTAAATCTGACCTTTGGAAAGGCCATGTGTTTGGGGCTCAGTCCTTCTCCCCTTGACAGAACCACAGGATTTTTGCTATTCAATTCCAAAGAGTGCAAAGCCCACCCTTTTAAAAGAATAGAGACAAAACGCACTGTAGCGTAATGACACGGGTTCAAAGTAGCTTTAATAAGCACGCAGTTCAAAGTGCAGTAGGAAAGGGAAGATAATTTGCAGAGAGGCTGAACATTGGATGCATTAGTTTATCATTCTCTAAAAATGTTTTTTCAACTAATATCAGAGGAGAGAGAGATGATTGCAACCTCCACTTCATTATTGATACAACAAATAAAAATTGGGCTCTATATTTGTTACAATATTGGCTGCCATTCCCTGATGATAGACTTCATCTCCTGCAGTTATGTTTACAAGCTTTTATAACATTGTTCCAATCTATTCCACTACTCTATAACTGAAATAACTTTGCTATTCATGTGATTGTAAAATTGTTATCTGATGCAATACTGACAATTCTTTTTCTGTTTTTTGATTTGCAACAGAATTTTAATAGCATGAGTTCTCATGATAGGCTGCCATAGAGAATTCCATTGTATTGACAGCCTCTAGATGGTATCCACACACCATTTCCAGCCCCGAATAAAACAATAAAAAATAATAACAACTTGTTTATTTCATCATATTCTGACATTCAAGCATGTTTGCTTTAAGGTATCCAAATCCCCCCTCCCCCCATCATTTCAGCATTTTTCCCAGAAAACTTGGGTCTGAGTGCAGTATCAAAACTGATAAATTTGTGAAATTTTAAACATTTTAAATTAGGGGGGGGGGGATAGATACATATCAATCCCAGAGATTGCTTATTTACACAATCCTGAATATAGACCTGAGTTACCAGGACTGGGATAGAGAAATCTGATTATAGTACAGATGTCTGCACAGGTAATAGTTCCTACATAGACAAATAGACTCTAGCATGTAGGTTATCCATTGACTGTCCTTAAAGCAGAAGAAATATGAAATGCATTCTATAGGTAACAAAAAACTTTTGAATTTTGGCTTGTTCTCATTTTGGCTCTAAAATTAAAAGCTTGGTTCCAATATAGTAACATGCACCATGCAATATTGGGAGACGACCAGGCTGAATCCAAGGAAGGGGTCAAATGCATCATCAGTCTTGAGTCTCTTCACACCCATAAGAGCTCTAAGTCCAGCTCACCTTGAATTCCATCTACCGTCAATTTGCTTTGACCATTAGTAGTTCAGATTCTTGTAGAGAGATTAAGCTTGCAATAAATCCTTTTATTCATTTGAACTGCCTTGGTTTCCTGATTTGTGTGCAATACTGTAATTAAAGCTGGTCCTTCTAGGCAAATATTATGGGTGAATACAGCGCTCTGCAACTTCCTTTCTTTTTTTGATACTTGAAAACATGTCTAGCTTTGGGTAAAACACTATGATCTTGATATAATTTAATTTTATTAAATTAAGTCATACTTCATCTTTGTGCTGTTTCTGCTCAATTCTTTGTTCTGACATGGGGAGAAGACTCTCTTTCCTGGCAGTTCTGGTGAAATGGCTAATTAAAACATAGAGGTTCTCTTTGATATCTTGTTTCTTTATATCATAGCTCAAAGTAGATTGTCTAGGTCAGTGTTTTGCACACTTGGCAACTTTAAGATGTGTGAATTTTAGTCCTCAGAATTCACCAGTCAAAGTTCTTTATGCTGACTGGGAAATTCTGGGGTTGAAGTTCATAAATCTAAAAGTGGCCAAGTTTGAAAAACACTGTTCTGGAAGCAAGGCAATCCCCATCAGTGGTGGGATTCAATTTTTTTTACTACTGGTTATGTGGATGTGGCTTGGTGGCCATGGCATGGATTGCTGGGTGTGGCAAGGGAAGGATACTGTAAACTCTCCATTCCCACCACACTCCAGGGGAAGGATACTGCAAAATCTCTATTTCCACCCAATCAACTGGGACTCAGGAGGCAGAGAATAGATGGGGGTGGGGCCAGTCAGAGGTGGTATTTACTGGTTCTCCGAACTACTCAAAATTTCCACTACCGGTTCTCCAGAACTGGTCAGAACCTGCTGAATGCTACCTCTGATCCCCATGAACCAAGTAGCCATGCTTTACACAGGCTTTTTCTGTAAGAACTCCTCTAATTTTATTCAAATAACAATCTTGTAAGGGAGGTTGGACTTGGAAAAACTGGCCTCAAATTGCCTTGTGAGTTTTGTGATCATGAAGGGACAAAACTTGGGTCTCCCCATTACAGGGGAATGCAATGCATTGCACCAAATCACCAATCTAAATTGGTAGAATGATTGTCTATAGAGATTCTCAGTCATCCAAGTCGTGGTTGTCTCAAAAGGTGCTTTTTCAAAAGGCAACTGGACTTTCTTTCTTTCTTTCTTTTGCTTGAAGTTTTTTCACTTCTCATCCAAGAAATTTCTTGAATAAGAAGCAAAATACCTGATAGACTGGTTGTTCTTTTATACCACCCCAAAACAGACATGGCAAGGGACATGGTAGCTCAGTGGCTATGATGCTGAGCTTGTCGATCGAAAGGTCGGCAGCTCAGCGGTTCGAATCCCTAATGCCGTGTAACGGGGTGAGCTCCCGTTACTTGTCCTGGCTTCTGCCAACCTAGCAGTTCAAAAGCATGTAAAAGATGCAAGTAGAAAAATAGGGACCACCTTTGGCGGGAAGGTAACAGTGTTCTGTGCGCCTTTGGCATTTAGTCATGCCTGCCACATGACCACGGAGACGTCTTTGGACAGCGCTGGCTCTTCGGCTTTGAAACAGAGCTGAGCACTAGAGTCAGGAATGACTAGCACACATGTGCAAGGGGAACCTTTACCTAAAACAGACATTCTTTGTGTGGTGTACCATCTTGTCAAATGTTTTAAAAAATAAAACTACATGAAGCAATAAAGAAACCGACTTAAAAAGCAGGACAACAAACTATGTTATTTCAGTATGGTTTTAGAACAGTGTTAGCAGTTCCATACTGGTCTCACTCCATGCCTGCATTATCTTTCAAGATACTCCTGATGGAGACTTGGAGCCAAAGAAAGGACTCACCGCACGTAAGGAAAGCCTGTGTCTCTCTATGTTTAAATAATTCATTTTCTGATGCTTGAAAGCCAGAGTCCTTTTAAAAAAAAACAAAAAACCTTTAGTTGAATACTTTAAAGAAGAAGAAGAGAAGCCTACCTTCCCCAAAGGGAAATGAGGGAACTGCTAATGGTAATAATGAGCTTTGTGTTTCCTGCAGCTGCCAGATCCCCTAGTAATTCAAGCATCACTCATTCCCCATTTCGCTCTGCAAATGAATCCTAACATAACAAAAAGATTTGTATAATTACAGCTGCATCTATTTCGAGGCCACCACAGATCTCCATTCAAAGAACAAGGAATTTTTGGTGTGGCATTTAAAATAATTAAAATATTTATTTGAAAGTCAAAACACCAGTAGCCATAAACAACAGTCGCTTTTTTTCAGTTGACTGTGCTAAGTCCCAGTGAAGGCGCCTGTGAGGAGCTTTACTTGTTCCCTGTTGGGATTAATCCATAAATGCAGCCTCCACATAGAACTCAAGTCTTTGTTCCCTATTTATTGGTCTCTGGAATTAAATAGTGTAACCTGAGATCAAAATTAGGGTAATTTTTTAAAAAAAGAATAAAAGGGCTTAGATAATCTAATTGGCTTTTCAGAATGTGAAATTCAGTTTCTAACAATATAAAATGTAGGATTTTTCTGTGGTGATGTATTGCAAAAGAAAATCAGTTTTGCTGCATTTGCTTGTAGAGAAATCAATTATGACACAAGCATTTATGAACTATTTATGATCTACTTCGAAGTTCATTGTTTTTTAATATAGTCTCGGAGATTGTACACATACTGCTTTTGAAAACTTGGTTGCATGGGGCGGCAACTTCATAAACTGAGTGCAGAAGTTTAAACTTTTTAGATTATATCAACTATCTTGAATTTAGAGATGAAAAATTAACAAATATAGAGACAAATTAGAAACTGTATTGAAGGAAACTTCCACCTCAGGAATACTTGGGTTTCTGTCAAAATCATATGCTTTTTTATGACATTTATGACATTTTCCCTTCCCACTCATGTTCTACTCTTCAGTGGAGAAACTCATGACAGGGCAGCATTCTAGTCTTAAAGGGACTATCTGTAGACTAGTCTTTCTCAACCTGGTTCATTTCCCATTATCACCCTGCAGTTTTTGGTCATGTTGTTTAGGGAAACATGGAAAATGAAGTTCAACACATAAGAAGTTTACCAAATTAGGAGCACTATGCATTAAAAATTGGGGGAGTTTTCCCAGAGTCCATCACATATATTAAGCTCGGATATTACAGAATTCCAGCCAACAAAAGAATGCCACATTCATTGGCTCTCTCTATTTTTTAAGAAGGGCTATGAATGTGATCATTTACAAGGGAAGTTGATGCATTCCTGTTTATTGGCTGGGGGGGAAAGTAGAGGTTGCCATCTTCCAACTCCTGTGTAGTATGTGAACTTATATATTTATACTAGTACCATGTTTCCCCAAAAATAAGACGGGGTCTTATATTAATTTTTGCTCCAAAAGACACATTAGGGTTTATTTTCTGATTAGGTTTTATTTTGGGGGGAAAACGGTACTAAATACACCATCTGGCTGGCAATCTTAACTGGGGCTTATTTTGAGGGTAGGGTTTATATTACGAGCATCCTGAAAAATCATGCTAGGACTTATTTCCCGGTTGGGTCTTATTTTCGGGGAAACAGGGTGCCACTTTATAAATCCTTAGTAAGACCACACCTGGAATACTGCATCCAGTTTTGGTTACCACTTTACAAAAAAGATGTTGAGACTTTGGAAAAAGAACAAAGAAGGGCAACTAAGATGAGTAAGGGCCTGGAGACAAATATATGAAGAACGGTTGCAGGAATTGGGTATGACCAGATTAGAGAAAAGGACTAGAGGGTGACATGATAGCAGTGTTCCAGTATTTGAGGGGCTGCCACAAAGAAGAGGGGATCAACTTATTTTCCAAAGGACCAGAAAGCAAGACAAGAAACAATGGATGGAAACAAATCAAGGAGAGAAGCAACCTGGAATTAAGGAGAAACTTCCTAACAGTGAGGACAATTAATCAGTGGAACAGTTTGCCTTCAGAAGTAGTAATCACTGGAGGTTTTTAAGAAAAGACTGGACAGCCACCTATCTGAAATGGTATACCATTGGTATAGGGTCTCCTGCTTGAGCAGGGGGTTTGACTAGAAGACCTCTAAGGTCCCTTACAGTTCTATACTGATTGATTGACTGTCATAGAACTCAGTTATTGTATCTAATATTCTGTCTCTTTCCTCTAATTTAAAGCTGGAATGCTTTCTTGCTCTCCCCCACCTCCCCAGTTTAAAGTACTTAAGCCCAAGAAGTTGTATATATGTAAAGTGATTCTCTTATTCACATGTCAGTTGGCCATTTCACTGTCTGGGTTTTAAAATACTGTGGATTTCAAATTCTTTCTTTGTGCTCCCTTTGCGAGGAGATGTTTGTTGTACTTCAGTCTGTCTTGTGGACCCTGGAGTAATTTCATACCCTTCTCTAATAAAGCCCTTGGAGGCTATAATATACATATCCTATTATCCTACCCTATTTGAGCGTTGCAGATAATTGATGATGTTTTAGTTAATCATCTCCCCCACTACTTCTTTTGTTCACCAGGTATGTCAGCCTGAAAGGGATTCTTTTCATTTAGAATGTGTCTTCTCCTAGGTAATTGATCACTGTGCAACCAGAACACCCCCTCCTCTTGATTCCAGCGGTGCAGGAGTGTGCAAAAATGAATAATCAAAAAATGGTGAACTGTCTCTTGCAAGAATGCAAGCAAATGCTGGAGCAGCCCTCACTTATGGTGGAAGAACATCCCAAGGAAAGCAAGAATCAACTGTTCGGAGGTGAGATTATTATGTTAAGTATCAGATACAAAGACAGCTGACCACCCGTGTTTATATGGTCACCAATGTGCTCTGTTCTCTAGCAGTGAAACTTCTAGAACCAAAACCGGATGTGGGTGTAGAGGCAGGCAGAGTAAAAGGCCACATTATACCATTGAATTGCTGTCAGTTTCCATTTGAAGCTTCAGTAAACATAGGTTGTAAGGGGCAGTTTTCACTTCACAAAAAAAGATTGGTGGTGCACATACATTTAAATTATTGAAAAAATAGTGATGAATCTCCTGAATGCTGCTCTCCTGTTACTGTTTTTTTCCATTTGCTGAAAATCATTCTCTGTTACAAACCTATTTGACAAATTTCCCTATTTTGGAATTCTTTAATTGCTTTTTCATTATATAGGTCATCCCAATATGTTAATAGAAACATTAAATCATTTTACAGTGCAAATTTATGCACTCGATCAAATGTAAGTCTATTTGAACTCAATGAATCTAAGGCAGGGAAACTTGCAAATGATTGATATTTGCAGGGTTTTCCAAACTCCGTGTGTAATTTCTAATGACTAATAATGCATTGGATTATAAAGTAGTCATCCAAGTTTTCTGCCATATTCACTGCCATCATATCCTTTAGAAGAATAACTTTCTTCCAATTATGTCATATTAAATAGTTATGCTTGCTTTCTTATTCATTAAAACTCTCCAAACAATCACTATCTGTACCACAGTTTTTCTGTTTCTAACAGGTTTTGTAACAACCTTTTCTGACACAAAGATCAGAGGTTTCTCTCCACCTGGACTGACGCATCAGTAATACTTGCTATTTTGTAATAACTCACCCATGATAATTTAATTTACACTTGATACATTATTTTAATGTGGTTGCTGTTCCTTACAGGTAGTTCCTCCTTTTGAAACCATAAGTGGAACCAGAATTTCCTTTGCTAAGCAAGGCAGTTATTAAGCAATACATGCACAATTTTACAATCTTTTTTTACCATGATTGTTAAGTAAACTTGTTAAATGAATCATGCAGTTGTTAAACAAATTGTTAAACAAATCTAGTTTCCCCTATTGACTTTACTTATCACAAGCCAGCTGGCAAGGTTGCAAATGGCAATCAAAAAACCCCAGAATGTCAGTACCATCATAACTACCTATTCTTTTTAATCACATGACCATAGGGATGCTTCAACAGTCATAAGTGCAAGAACTAGTTGTAAGCCACTTTTTTCAGTGCCATTGTAATGTTGAACAATTGCTAAATGTAAGTCAAGGACTACCTGTATCTAATGTCTGTATCAGAGGTGGTATTCAGCAGGTTCTGGAGAACCAGTAGGGGAAATTTTGACTAGTTCAGAGAACCGGTAAATACCACCTCTGGCTGTCAAAGCTGATTGGGAGGAAATGGGGATTTTGCAGTAACCTTCCCCTGCTATACCCACCAAGCCACAACACGCCCGCCAAGCCACGCCCACAGAACCGGTAGTAAAAAATTTTGAATCCCACCACTGGTCTGCATCTAATATTTTTTGCTTTGGTGACTGTAGAAGTGCTGTGGACTGCATTCTGTGGGAGTGTAGCTAGCCTCTTGAAATACAGTTTGTGAATTGCTGATGTATAGCTTTGATTATACAATAGTTCCTTATTGTGCACATTCATTTAAGAATATAGTTTAGCAGGTATAAATCTGTTTGTGCCATAAGGGGTACTTTTGCTTTCTTGTCACTGTTTCCTCTCAGCTGTATTACCGTACTACTTCTCAGATGGGCTGTGCAGCTTCTAATCAGGTGGCTTCTTCTTTGCTTCTTCCACTGTGAAATGCTGCTGATCTTGGTGAACAATCGGTTTAGTTCCAGATCTGCTGCATCAATGCCTTTATAATCACCTCATTAGACAGGGCCCTCCAGGTGAACTGCTTCAGGAAGTGAAGGATCTGAGACTCGGAGCTTCCTAGGATCGATTATCCTCAGCTGAGACAAGGATGAAAATCTGCCTGAACCAGTGAAATGGGGCATATTGATAAATATCACAATGTGTGACAGAGATTATTGCTTTAGATTCTTAAGTGATTGAAGTTGTAGAAATACTAGGCTTAAAATGCAGTTAATTGGGTCATGGCCTAATGTGATTTTCTGCATGATTAATTTAAAAATTTGTAGGTGTCCATGTCTATCCCTGGTGATAAAATGTGCATTATGACATCACAATGCTGTTTAGTATTTGTAGTGCAAACTTCACAGGGAGGTAGTTAAGAACCGAAGTTTACATCACAAAGCTATAACATGAATTTTTGGCAACTAATTCATAAAGCATGTATCATGGTTGTAAGATAACAGGAATGGTGCAGCCTATTTTATTATGGTGGTTTGTGAATTCAAAACGAGGAGCTGTTATTATTTTCTATGATGCTCAGATGAAGCAGAATTTAGGAGATGAAAGGGAAAAGATGATTTGGAAAGGTATCTTTCCACTTTGTAAATCCCTAAGCCAGGTGAAATGCTCCCAGTTCGGACCGAATCGCCCAATCTGGTAGTGATGGTGGCGGGTGGTTTGGAGAACCAGTAGCAAAAATCCCTGCACCGCCCCCCCCCCCGGCATGCCCAGCTGAGCCGCAGGATCATCAGAGGCTTTT
>JANHZT010005228.1:47950-58542 GCA_032468215.1 Stegonotus admiraltiensis
TTAGGCCAGACCGGCTTGATGAAATAAGAATGTCTTAAGTGATCGACGGAAAGTTTGAAGGTCTGGAATTATGCGTAAATTTTGACAATTTAGTTACAAGGCTGGTCATTGAGTTGTTGCAATAATAATTATATTAGTTGGTTATAAAATATTTTCTTGGTTACATCTTAAAACATGAATTTAATTATTGGTAGAACTCAACTTATGATCATAATTGAGCCTGGAATTACATCCCTAAGTCATGCTGATTGTTAAGTGAGTCACTATGGGACAGCACCCAATTTTGCAATCTTTTCTGCAGCAGTCATTAAGTGATTCGCCATTATCATTAACCAACATGGCAGTCATTAAGGGAATGCGACGGTTCTTAAGTGAATCCATTCTCTGGATTTTGCCAGATTTTGCCAGAAACTGGAAGTAAATGGTTCTTGCGAAAAAATTGTACATCATGGTCATGTGACCATGGGATACTGCAAACAGCCCTAAATGCAGGGTGGTTGCTGAGTGCCCAAAATATGATCATGTGACACCCCCCCTCCCCCTGCTGTTCATTGAAATGTTCAATCTGTATAATATGTAGTCCTGGGGAAGTCTGTTGTAAGTTTGAACAATTGCTAATTGATTGGTTATAACTCAAGGAGTGTAATAACATAGTAAAATAATGGCATACCTTGCAATAGGGAGCAGAGAGGATGGTTCTGTCATTTGACTACACTCATCTAGAATCACTATAGGAAACTTAAGTCTTTTCATGCATGGAAATGAGCAGGCAGCACAGGTAGATCCCACTACCCTCACCTGTATCAGTAGAGGAAACATATCTGTATATCCATACAAATAATGAAACTCAAGTTGTACAACCAAAATTCAATTTCTTTATTTGATAATAGAATGTGTTTATACTCAAAAATGGTGCAACCAATTAAAAAAAAATCAAATTTATAATGAAACCTAATGAGCAAACATGACCCCATGACGCAGATTCAATTACCCCTATACTTGAAGTTTGCTTTAAAAAATTAGTAAAACATGCAAGGACTAAAAATACAAGTAACTGCACGTTCAGTTTATTCATCTGATGCCATGTTCCACTAACTTATTTCAATAAAAACGATTGATTACTTTATAGCCTAGTCTTTTTCATAATTATAATAAATGCTCAATTTAAGGGGCAGTAGTTTACTGGATTTTGAATTTAATGGTCAAATTTTGCCCGAAATGAATTTGTCCAGATTTTAGGCAATAATAACTACACAAAAATTTGTCATTTGACAAACTCATTACAAATGTATTTGAAATATATTTAAATAAATATTGGTCCTTTTATTTTTAAATTGTCATAGTCTTTATGCTGTATGACTTTACAAACTGACATGTTGGTTTGTAAATCAGAGGCTATAACACTGAGCTATCTTTGACTATTAAAAGAATATTTGAGGAGCCCCCTCCCAACATCCAACTCATAGTTTAAAATGGGTTCTCAACCCCCGGACTGTGGCCCACTACTGGGCCTTGAGCCATTTGGAAATAGGCCACGGAAGTGGCGGGCAAGCGGGTGCATATCCCCACTTGTGTGAGTAGCAAGCGAAATCACGTGGAACTATCCTCTCTTCCCCCCCCTCCCAGCCAATCTACAAGGTTGGGGGACTCTGGTTTAAAAGACATTCAGTTTTAGTAGACACCGTCCCCTCATTAATCTGTTAACCCTAAAAGCTACTGTATTTCTTAAACATTCGCTTTTACAGTAATTTGCTTCACATTAAAAAAAACCCACTAAATGCATTTTCCATGACTTATGGCCATTTCTTTACTGACTATTTGAAGTTATGACTATTTGAAGTTATGACAGTGTTTTATGATTAGAATTTGCACTTAGGACCATCATAGTATCCCTGCGATCATGTGAGCATGATTTGTGTATTTGACAACTAGCATGTATTTATGATGGTTGCAGCATCCTGGGTTTATGTGATTGCCATTTGGAACCTTTTTGGCTAACAAGCAAAATCAATGGGGGAAGTCAGATTTGCTTAATCACTATGTGACTCGCTTAATGACTATAGCAAAAAAGTTGTAAAAATTGGGCATGACTCACTTAATAACTAGCTATCTTACCAAGGTAAATTGTGGCCTTAAATCAAGTTGCAAAGATGGAAATTGCGATGTAAAATGAAGAAAATGGTTTAATAAAAACAATATTAAAAAAAATCAAGATGCATGTGCATTAAGAAAAACTGTTTACTAGGAATGAACATTATTTTACTTAATAATGTAGTTGAAATAAGAAAGCATTATATGTATTTAACTTCCGGGTCTATGACAATTTGCCATGGCCAACTTGCCACAGCCAACTCACTGCAGGACAACTTGCCACGGCCATCTCGTCACAGGACAACTCACTGCTGGACAAGAGTTACACTAATACCAAAGAAATGATGGAATAGAATCATTAAAGAAATGATGCAAAAGGAGGGACAGAATGAAATGTGAATGGCAAAAAATAAAATAATTTTTATTTATTTTAAATAATTAAATAGAATTGTTAAATTGTCCCACAGCAAGTTGTCCTGCAGCGAGTTGGCTGCAGCAAGTTGGCTGTGGCAAGTTGTCCCATAATCTTAACTTCCAGAGAAGCTTCTTATTAATATTGGCAGAAAGAAAATTTGTTTCTCACAATAAAACATTTTATATTCAAATAATTCTAATTTTTGCCTGCAATTTTCATAATTCCCAAAGAGGTTCATCATAATACCTGTCCAAATTATTCATTTGTAGTACCATTGAATTAGATCTACTAAGTCTACAGTTCCAACATTAATATCCATAAAAGTTATTATTAATTATGTTTACACCATTTATATTCCATTTCACCATCAATGCACAACTGGGGCAAGAGTCCAGTTAATTGTCTCCCAAAAAGGAACTGCTAACAGCTCCGTCACTTTCTTAATAACTGAATATATGATTTTTCACTCAGGAATTTATAGTTCCAGCCTGTCTTTTTACATAGGATTTAATTGTATTCTTAATGTTCCATTGGCTTTGGGCTAAATGGTTTTACTGTTGATTCTTTTTATGATTTTTCTATACCACATTGTACCACTTAACCAGAGCATCTACACATAACAATAAAAAATAACAACTATGCTACTTATTGGCACATGCAAATACACTTTATCATTACCTTTCTCAGTGAAGCTTTATTGGTTCCCAGTTTATGTTGTTCAATAGTCTTCTTCACATACATTTTTTCCACTGGGCTTAAATCCTCCTTCATCAAGGCAAGTAATTCTTTCAGCTGTTCATTTTCAGATCCTGAGTCAGCATGCAAGCTTTAACATATTGCATTTTTTTAGGGAATAATACCGAACTGAATAGTTTACTAATGAAAAGATCTCTCTGCACAAAAGACTGCTGCTTCTACTTTAGGTAGAAGCTGAAATCTAAGAGAAGATGCCAGTCACCCATGCCACAAAAGGTACCATAGCATATTGTTTATGGAATAAAGAACAGAAGGGATTATCTAGTCTGAATGAGCCTTGTGTAAAAAATTATATTTATACCCAAATAATAAATTATAAGCCACAACCTTCGTTAGAACTTACTTGTTCATATATGAGTGCATTCAAACATTTTGCACAGATAGCAGCCAGCAATAAATTAATTTACTTATTAGATTAATTGGGCTAACTATGTCAAACACATGATTCTAAGCAGCTCATATATTTGTTTTAAAATGAACATTTTACACCAGTTTCTTCCAGAGTAGCTTACAGAAATCAAAACAAATTTTTAAAAATAAATTTAAAATGACCAAACAGAATGCAGTTAACAATAAAACCATAGAAAAATTCATGCGACTTCTTAAAAAGATCTGAAAAATAAAATGTCTTGTAACACAATAATATAGAAGTACTCAACACCTCAACCTCATTAAGAATCCATTTCAAGTGCTTACTTTGATAATTTATGTCCCATACATTTTAATACTTAGAAATGGCTTACATCCTTTAATAAAAGCTGTCAGAATGCCCAGTGTTCACTTATCCCATGTTGGCTTTGGAGAATACAGAGTAATGGTAAATGAATTTAGAACAAGATGTTATGATGAAAGCAATAGAGGAATAATTATTCTAATTGTATAAGTTGCTAAAAATTATTTAGAATTTCCATCTAGCTGTTTGCAGTTAAAAACAAGTCACACAACTGTGACAGCCGCTTAAGGCTCTCTTGTGAAAATACTAGTCTATGCTTGTGCCTCTACACCAGGGGTGTAAAACTCATGTCGTCATGGCATTGTCACATGACGTATCGCGACTTCCCCCCACTTCGCTAACCGGCATGGCCAGCGTGTGACACATCCGGCCTGCAGGCCGCAAGTTTGACAGCCCTGCTCTACACAAACTCCTGCTTGATCAAAGGCTCCTCGTAGACCCACAGATGACTCTTGGACCTGGTTAAACATTTTAAGCAAGTTACCTGTAAGGAAGTATTGGCTTTGCAATTTTTTTAATGCTTCCCACTCTAATGAAGTCTTCAAATCCAATGTCTAGTAGGCTGAAATAAACAATAATTCATTATTTGAAATATCTTAAAAGAAATGTTGATCCTTTCATTTATATTTTGTCATGGTAATTAAACTGCATCACTTTACAAACTGAAATGTTCATGTGCAAATCTGAAGCGATCACGCCAGGATATCCTTAATAAATTACAAGGGGTCGGGAAGTGTGTTTGAGCACACTTTTGAGTCAGTGTTGATTAGTGGCAATTGATCTACAGTTTTGTTGGCAAAATTTTTGAAGTAGTTTACTATTGCTTCCTCGAGACAGAATAACCAGCTCAAGGTCTCCCAACTGTCTTTGTGCCTGAAGCAGGACTAGAACTCATAGCCTCCTGGTTTCTAGCCTGATGCCTTAACCATTATACCAAACTGCCGCAGGAGAGCAAAGGGGCATATATAAATAGTTTTTCTCAATTTGAGTGGTAAATCTTTCCAGTGAATGCTTCAGGGACAAAGGCATATTAATGTTCCTTTTACTCTGCAAAAGGACTATGAATTGGAGTAATTTGGGTAGAAACATGCCACATTAATCATTTTGTTACTATACGGCAGGGTTAAATGGTTACGAGAGGAGACTTAGAAAACAGCTCTTGAGGCAGAGTTTGGTTCAAATTTCAATAGGTGTTCATAGAATTGCAAGTTTCCAAACAAACTCCAGTAACATTCTTCTCATTTTTCAGTTTTTCTAAATTAATTCTCATCAGCTGTAAGCTTTTAAAATGTCTTCTAACCTTAGATTAAATTAGTATTTATGAGTAATCTCATAAATGTGAAAGTTTGATTAGAAAGTGCTTTTAGAATTCACCAAAATAGCATTTTAGGTTGCTATCCAGAAGAAAAACAAAAATCTGCATTTGATTAGTTAGCAAAAACAAAGAGGCATCTCAAGATTAATTATCTTAAAAATGGCTTACATCCTTTAAAATAATTCTGCAGATACAGTATTATTGAAAAAAAAATTATGGAAGCAATTTGAGCATGATTTCTAAATTAGTTACCTCAATAGTATTCTGTCTACAGCAACATTGGTGGAAGAGGAAACCAATACTTTCCATGGCACAGACCGTTTGCCATTAGCTGCTTCGTGGATTTCAAATATTTGTGTCAGGAATAAAATAACAATAGCCAGCAATAAGCTTTTTCCAGATCCAAATACACCTACATGTGGAGTTTAATAAATTAAGTATTCACGGAATCAAACATATTGTGTAGTATTCTTTCAAACAGGTATTTTCTTTGAAACTGGGCTGAGCATTAAGGAGGTTAGAGAAATCAAACATTTATGCTAGAATAGTGAGAAGATTCAGATAATATTCTCTCCTAATTCTGTGTAGATAGAATGTACCTTTCTATTTAACCTACGTGTCGATGGATATTGAAGTAGATTGCACAGAAAACCTATTCAGTATAAAGCCTCATAAATAAACCTAAATAAATTCTTAGTTTCCTCCCTGTTCACACTTTTGCATACCCCAAATATGCTCATGGCAAAATCTTAACCTTCCAGAGTAGATTTGCTGGGGTATATGGGACACTGCACGATGGAATATAATTCTAGTACTGTATACAGTTCAAAAGTTTGAATATAAATGGTTGATAACAGTAAAAAAAGAAATCTAAATTGAAATCCTAAAAAAAATATATGCTCATTTAAAATACAGATTGAATATAGCAGGAGTTCCCAATCTGTGGGCCGTGAGGGGTTTGCAACTGGGTGGAGGAAACAGCCAGGAAGAGTGCATGCTCCATTTAAGTGGAGGGCGTGCATGTGTGCACACTGCTTGTACAAATGGAGTTGCATGCACGCTTCACGGCCCTCACATGAACCATCCTCCTTCCAAACCTGGAAACATTGAGGAACTCTTGAACATAGGACTGGAGAACCAAAAAATAGATGAAGCTCTTGTGAAATAACTTACCATGTATTATTGTTATTGGAAACGTCGGATGCTTCCCTGTTTCTGTGTTTATTTCTTGAGATGTCATCATGGCACCGATCTGCATCATTGCTGCGGCCTGATCTTTATTTAGCTGAAAAGCCTGAATAATTTTATCAGCAAGATTTATAACTATTTCTGGGCTGAAAGCTTCAGACTTTATTGCATTTGTATTTAGAGCTGGTGGTTTAAACTTTTGTTTTCTTTCTTTGGTTTTTGGAAAGAATTCTTTCCTAAAAAATACAAGAAAAGAGAAGATTTAACCTGTTTAGAACTTAGCACTAGAATTAAAATGTATTTCCAGTCAAATAATTCAAATGTATTTATATCAATGAACGTACAAATCTGTTTCTCTTTTTAAAAGATAGTATCATACTTACTTTGTAAGTAGATGTTGTATGATTGGCAAAGTGATTGAACTGACATTTTCCTGTATATTTCTCAAATTTGTGAGTTCAGTGCTAGCATTACACACAAACAAGGCATGAACAATCACTAGGAAACAAAATATAATAAGAAAAAGATATTTAGAGATGAACTTGGCTAAAAAACATTTGAATCTTAAGTTAGATCCAAAAAGACATGACACTACGGTAGTATGCATGCCAATATCAATAGTAACAATAGTTTTTAAGGTAAATAATAGGCATGGGGAGATATAATCGAATTTGTTTTAAGACTTGTGGATTAGTTAGAGAGTGTTATATTTCCTTGCACTAAAAGCAAAAATTTTCAGAAATGATCTGCTTCTAAAAAAATTCCCATTCCCCTGTTGTTTCCTGAAACTGAAGAGTTTTAAAAAATTATTATTATAATTATTTAATTTTGCCTGTTTAACAAGGATATATTTGGATTTTCCCCCATCTCTTCACATACCATGTAAATGTTTCTGCAAAAAAAAAAGCAGGTAATTGGGTTTCAGTTCAATCCATTCCCTGTACTCTAGCTCTGTTTTTCCACTAATATTTTCAAAGTGTATATATTATGCTTTGAGTTTAATCAAAGTTGTGAAAATATTTACCATATTTTTTGGCGTATAAGATGCACCAGAGTATAAGATGCACCTTAGTTTTTGGGGAGGAAAATAGGAAAAAAAAATTCTGCCTACCAGGTATTCATCTGGCTAGTCCTTAGCCTGGTTAGCTTCAGCACATTAGTTTGCTCGCTGATTTTGCGGTTGGGGCTGGTTGGGGCTAAAAAACAGCTTCTAAACCACAGCTGATCATCAGAGGGAACAGCAATTAGAAAAGCAGGCAAAGCATGGAAGATTGCTTCCCTCATGTTGGGGCTGAAAAACAGCTTCAAAAGCACAGTTGATCCTCTGTGGGAGCTCCAGTGACTAAAGCAGGCGAAGTGCGGAAGTGGTAAGAGAAGGCAGCAGCTGTTCTGGGTAGCCATTTTGGGCACAGCGCAGGGTTACATTCGGAGTATAAGACGCACCCAAATTTTCAGCCTCTTTTAGGAGGGAAAAAGGTGTGTCTTATACTCTGAAAAATACGGTAACTTTCTCAAGCTGACCATGAATTAAAATAATTTTCAAGCAAACAAATTTCAGTTGCAGCAAAATATTTAGATTTTCCAACTTACCTTGAACGGGGTTTCCCACTGTCTTTTAAAGAGTCAATGATATTTTTTCTAGTAAAAGCTGTTGGAATTCCATTTTATGGCATATTAGAGAGTTAGTAATATTTTGAATAATCTATTCTAAAACCTTACAGAAAAAAAAAACATTGAGCAGAAACTTACTATCTGAGCACCAATTTGATGGGCTATAACCATTAAGAGGCTCCAACTCCACTTCATTGTTAGAGGATGGTCCAAAAAAAACACTATATGCAATGAATGTGTCCAAGGGTTCAAAGGTCAAAGTCTTGGAAACAACCCAAATATCATCTGTCAACATAGTACATACACTTGCATAAGTTACACCAAGCAATCAATTTTGCAATTCAGAAGTAAAGCTACAATTGAAACTTTGAAAAAAAAAGTTCCTATTTTCTATGTCTTCATGGTGAAAAAACAAAAACATGGGTATTTTTCCTTCTCTTAACCAGGAATGCATTGTGTAAATATCTATTTGCATATTAAGTAATTTCATATTCTTAAGAGTGCTATTTGAAAAATTATTTTCTGAAAGATGCTTTAAAATTTATCACGGACATCACTTAATTGATTATGCACAGAAAAAAGTCATTCACAACTGTTCCACTATATAAGCTAAATATTAAATAAAAATATAATATTTATTTATTTACAGACGTACAATTTAAATTTCTAAGGGCACATTTTTGAAGATTTTAAACAATTTGGACCGCCATGTCCAACACTACTCTTGCTGTACACTGAACCAGCTAGCGCTTCCAAGTGATCTTCAAAGACAGCGAAGCTCTCTTAGGAATTCTGGGAGTTGAAGTCCACAGGGTGTGAAAGAACCAAGTTTGCCTACCACTGCAATAGTCCATACATGAGGTGATTAAGGGAGAGTGACTGTAAGAAGGGTCTCCTAGTCTGGCAACAAGTGCAAAAGATAAGTCTAGGCAAAAACTTTCCTGGCCACAGCTGCCAGTTACAAGTTTAGGAAAAACTCCAAACTATACACCAGTTTTGTCTGTGGAAGCCCAATCCATCCAGAACTAAGGAAATCCTCAGAGTCAGATAGTTCATGGACCCATAGCCATCCAGCATTGCTGAGTGTTCTGCTTAACCCTATTCTTCCCCATCCAGACCACAACAGAATCAGGCACTGGGACAAAACCACGACGATATCATTTGGTCAGTCAGGGAGTCAAGATACATAGCTTGGTATCATCAGAACTGAGTCAGATGCTTTGTGGACAGCTACAGGAATCAATTCAAATCAATCAATCAATCAATCAATCATCAATCCATTATTGATGATCTATTACATCTTTTACAATAATCATTTTATTGTAATAAATGACCTGGCTCAACAGTCACATACTGTACATGTTGAACAGGAGATGAAGGCATGCCACAGTCATGTGTCATAAGTTCCCAGAGAAATGTGTGATTTAGGGTTCCTTCTGGACTTGGGGCTTCAGCCAAATAGCAGAAACACACCTTTTTAAATAATAATAATAATAATAATAATAATTTTATTATTTATTTGCCCAACATTTACTGGTACACCAATTGTAGCCCTATCTACTCCAAGATGCCTTGGCAACAGTAACTCACAACCTGATCACCACCACAGATTTGGTGTCCTATTGTAATGTGCTCTCTATGGAGCTGTCTTTGGAGACAACCTGGGAGCTCCAACTAGCCCAGAATACAAGTGCCCAGACTGCTGACTCCAGCATGAGTTTCTTTATACTTATATATTCTTGTTATATTGTAAATTATTTCTTACGTTATTATTTGTATATTTTTGGTTGCAGAATGGTACCAGTCATTACACTGAGTCAGTTAACAAATATATATATTGTAATAAAATGTAATGTAACATAATTTTTTTTGAGTCTCAGAGTTTTTCAAATTTACCAACCTTTGCTATATGTAGAGGAATGTTCCTTCCGGTTCAGTTTAAGAAATAATTTCCTCTTAGAATCACAGTCAAAGCTAGCCTTTGCAATATTACATCTCTTCATCTTACCAAATTGTTTTCTTTGGGTATCAAACATTTTCCTGGAAAAATGAAATATAAGAACCCTGTAATAGCTATTATTGCTTTTATAAGAAAATAGTAAAAATAGATTTTCATGAAATAAAAAAATAAATAAAACTGGGGACACAAGCTTTAATATTACTCAAAAGAATGAATAAACTCTTCATTAGTATCAATATTAATATCAGTAACAGATATTGATTGAAAGTGCTAAACCTGGCAGGGGGGATAACATGACCAAAGAATTGCTTAGTTTGCTTGAAATTAATTTATAATAATCAATTAAGTGATGTCCGTGAAATTAATATTATTAGCATCGCTTCCTTTCAGTTATGAACTACTATTCAAGTATATCTAACATTTCAACATACCTTATAAGAAGTTGGCATTCTTCATAGATAGAAATTCTTTGACATCTGAGGTAAGTTCCAATACTCTTTGTATCATGAAGTATAATACAAGG
>JANHZT010005229.1:13624-24353 GCA_032468215.1 Stegonotus admiraltiensis
CCCCCTCCCCAGTCCCCTTAAAAATTTAGCTAAAAAAAACACAATAATGACCCCTTAAAAACCCCTTTAAAGCCTGTATGCCACCTCTCTGGATCCCAGGACCCGTCATTAAGGTAGGCCTTTGCCAGGCCAACAGGCCACTCCCAGGAATGGGGGGCATTCCTTAATGCCTTTAAGTCCACGCTGGAGTATGTAATAGGCATCCGCAGATGGCAAAGGGCATGTCCAATGGGTAGGTAAATAGGGGACTGATAGTCCGCCCTGGACCCGGCAGCTCCAGCCCCAAACGTCCTCTCACGATGGAGGGATACAGGCAGATGGTAATCCTTGCTGCCCTCTCACTGCGACAGGTTCCTGAGTCCAGAGGGCGCTCAACCAGGATAGGACCGTCAGCCAATGTGGCCCTCTCACCGTCACATGGCCCAATCCAGATGGAAAAAACTCCCCAGCTGCCCTCTCACAGCGGCGGGCATCATCCTTTGATCTATATTTTCATTCTAATCTTTTTACTTTATTACATTAAAAAATAAAACAGCATACATACATAAATTTGTATTGATCACACTATTTTCTTTTGTGGTAAGGACTGTTATGACAAAATAGATTCATAGAGGTGGAAATCTTTCCAAAATTACCTTTTAAGGTCAAATTTAACCAAAAGGAAAGCTGTTACATTAAGCTATTCCTGAATCAAGTCAGAGAATTCTAAGGGAAAAAAATGGTTTTGAAAAATGTTGTTTCCTTTGAATTTTTCAGTACAAATTTTTCTACAGGGTCATTCTCAAGTTACTGTTTGTAACTTTCAGTATATGTAGTGTGTTTATTGACAAGAAAACATGATGCAGGTCAAAATTGGAAAAGCAAGGAGCTATTGCTACGGTTACCATTTTTATAGATGAATAGGGAAGGAAAAAAGGTTCACATAACAAAGAATAATATACTTTTCAAAGGGTTCAATAAATAAGTTTATTTCTCAAGTTATAAGCAACCATAGCTCATTCTAATTTTTCAAAAGTGTTATTGTATTTTGAGTTATAAAATTACAGGCTACTGGCCTTTCCGTCTCAGGCCTTTCGCTAATTAAGTTGCTAAACAATGTCTACAACCCTAAGGAAGACCTAGTTCATGAGCCAAAACCTTCAAATACAATATGGATACTATTTTGATTTAAATTAGCTAAAGGATTGTTGTTTCTGCTCTTGTTTAATTGTGATGAAAAATGGGCAGTTCATTTAGAACACGGGTTGCAAATTCACAGCATCATGTTGCCATCACGTGATGTTTTTTCCCTTTGCGGAGCTGGGATGGGCGTGGCCTGCGCATGACGCATCTGGTCTGTGGGCTGCCAATTTGACACCCCTGATGTAGAAGATATGCTCTCCCATATGCCTGATTTTACATATGCACACTTACAGTGGGGTTAATGTTATTTCCTTCAGAACTGGACCATCCAGTGCTAGAAGTATTACAATTCTTACACTGTATATTGTAGATGACTCTTGGTTTTTTTCCCTTGCGCTATTGAATTCTTTTATTTACTTAGATATTTGGGCAGGTTTAGTTTAGTTTGTTTATGTGCCATGTTGATGCCATATGCTTGTAATAGCATGCTGGTTGTTTTTGAGATGTTTTTGATATATGGCAATGAATGACAATGTAATTGGACAAACTGCACAACCACAACTGGATTGATGTCCAGCTGCCCACTATCCATTGCAAAACCCAATATCCTCCAAAAAAGCCTCAGCTATAACACAGATGCTGCTAATCAGAATTCTCTGCAGCCTTAGAAGCAGCTTTTAAAGCCATAGGACTTGCCCAACCCTGAGCTACATATATTTCCTTCTATTAAAATAGTTTTCAGTCATGTTAGTATGCATCACCACTTTTTGTAAGTGCAACTTCATCTGTTTGCCATATTAATTTCACAGGAGCCCTACAATATAATAGAACACTTTACAGAAAGTATAATAAGTAAAAGCATTTCTTTATAGTTGGTTTATTAATTGTTTAGGTTTTATTAATGACCCCACTGATTATTACTGTGCCAATCTGCAGAAATATTATATTTCAAGCTACTTGGACTATTGTCATAAAAATTCCATTATGCTAGATCTCTATTAGCTGCCATTCAGCAGAGAAAATGTATTCAATTTATACCAAACATAAATTACTTAAAAATATACTGTAAACATGACATCACCTTGAGACCTACTGTTATATTCCTTCCATTCTTCATTATTAATTATGTAAGCCATAAGAGTCGGCCATCTGTGTTGATTTTATTTATGTTTACATTTATTTCAATAGCATGTCTATTCGTAATTTCAGCATCATTCTGAACCTTTATATTGGGGGCAGGGGGCAGTTTTGAAACACGGTACCGCATAAATATTGCCTGCTGAGATTAAGGAGAAAATACAAAATGAAATACGGCTATAGGCAAAATTCTGTAATGGTTCACAGAGGCATAAATTTAGGTTTTAAGGCAAATACTGTAAACATGGTAAAAGATTTTTCAATGCCCTAATTAATTTCTTAGAAAAAAAATTATACTCTTTCCCCTATTATAAAGCCACGGGATTCATACAAACAAAAAACATTATTGATCTAATAAGCAAAGCATTTAGAACAAGCCTGAAATTTTTCTAAAGAATTTTCTAATGAAAAGGTAGGCAGAGAGCCAATTTGATGTAATGGTTAAAAGTACCAGGCAAGAAATAAGGTGACTATGAATTCAAACCCTGCCTCAGGCACAAAGCCAACTGGATGACCTTGGTCCTCTCATTTTCTCTCAGCCTTAACAAGAAGGCAAAAGCAAACCATTTCTAAAAATCTTGCCAAGAAATCTGGAAGGACTTCTCCAGGCAGTTGCTTGAAGTTAAGACTAACTTGAAGTCACTCATCTTTTTCATACAGATGGAAGGAGACATTTAGGCCATCTAGTCCAGCCTGTTCAATGCAAAAATCTCAATTAAAATTACCCAGAAACAGTGTTCATGTGTAAGCCAGACAGTTTATTATCTAGCCTCTACTCAAACACCACTTTCTGAATTACTGGTTCCATTATCAAACTGTTCGTACTGGTACTGTAAGGTAAAAGTAAAGGTTCCCCCACACATGCGTGTTAGTCATTTCCAGCTCTGGGGCGGTGTTCATCTCCGTTTCTAAGCCAAAGAGACAGCGCTGTCTGAAGTTTTCGGACAGCATGGTCATGTGGTCATGACTAAACGCCAAAGCCACACAGAACGCTGTTACCTTCCCATCAAAGTGGTCTCTATTTTTCTACTTGCATTTTTTACGTGCTTTCGAACTGCTAGGTTGGCAGAAGCTGGGACAAGTAACGGGAGCTCACCCCATTACACGGCACAAGGGATTTGAACCGCTGAACTGCCGACCTTCTATTTGGCAAGCTCAGCATCTTAGCCACTGAGCCACCATGTCCCTACTGGTACTGTAGGAATACTTTATTAATCTTAAAAAGGAATATGCTTTTCATAAGTTAAATCCCATTATTCTGGGCAATGAGTGCTGGTTATCCACTCTTGGCCCTGCATTTTGTCATTATCAGGATGACTACCTTCCTTAAAGGTTTAGCATATTGGCTTGACTTGCCATTGGTTTCTTCACAGATACACCATTCTTACAGGCTACAGTTTGTTGTAATTGTAAAATTGATTAGTGATATAGACAATGCAAGGGAGTGAGACAATGCTGTAAACTCTTCCTTATATATTCAGCCTACATGCTGAATTAAGGGAAGATGGGTTAGAAAATGAGCATAGTTTTAAAAGTGGAAGAAGAAACACCAATTACTTGTCAATAACACTACTCTGAATTTGCAAAAGATCTGCAAGCTCTAGTAATTAGGGACTTTGATAATATTTCTATACAGTTCTATGTACTAAATTAAGTTCACTTATGTTTAAATAAAGCCTACAGGCACCATGGTGACACAGTGATTAGACTCCAGTATTGCAGGCTGACTGCCCACTGCCAAGAATTCGATCCTGACTGGCTCAAGGTTGACTCAGCCTTCCATTCTTCTGAGGTCAGTAAAATGAGGAGCCAGATTGTTGGGGACAATATGCTGAGTCTGTAAACTACTTAGAGAGTGCTGGAAAGCAGTGTGGAGTGGTATATAAGTCTAAACACTATTGCTATTGCTACTTAAAGTCTGAAAAATCCTGCTTTTATCAATTATCCACAAATTGTAACAAAAAGGCATGGTTACATTAATTGGACACCTTATTCTCTTACATTCACATTCATACTAGCAAATTTCTGCATTACATTCCTTTTCAACTCATTTATTATCCTGTCCCAGACAGCTTTGATTAAAAATCCTATCACTCTTTGCAGGACAAAATTAGCTGGAACTCCACATAGTAGCCTTTTAACTTTAATGAATAATAAAAGAAGCATATTAGAAAGATCTGGAAATTAAAAATACATAACTGTCATTTTTCTTGGTATTCCTTGCAATTCCTGGTTTTTTAAAAAAAAATCCATTGTTTTAAAATAGCAAGGACTTCATGCTGAAACATTTCAATGCATAAATAATTTAGCATCTCCCACTCTCCTGGCTATCTCCATCCTCTCAACCCCCATTGAAGAAACAATTAAAGAAACACAACAGGCAACAATCTCCTGAATTCTTTAAAATCACTGAATTGTTCCAAGTAGTTTCAATGGAAGAAGAACAAAGGCTGGGAGGGGGAAAAAAATTACCTGACTCAGGAGAGATGTGATTGTTAGATTGTGTTAGGTTGGTTGAGCTGTCAGAATAAGATAAATGAAGTTCAGTTTTACCATTAACCTGTGACATTTTGACAGTGCGAGACTATGTACTGAGAGAAAGGTTGAATATTTATTCCTTGATTTTGCATTTGCTTATTTTGAAATGCTACATACAAACATAGGCAGGTGGAATGAAAAAGAAAAAAAACGATGAACCCACCCAACCCATAATGCATCAAAAGAAACAAATCATATTTTTAGACAAAAAGGCATACTTGGAGAATAAATTGTTGTAGTTGCTCCTATTGCTCCTCCCCAAAAAGAAACTGTCCAAAGTCAGAATTTTTCAAAAAGAAAAACCGTAATTCTCTCTATTGATGGTTTACTTTCCTTGTATCACATTAACATTAAGAAAGCAAAGAGAAATAGAACAGATTATATAAGCATATTCATTACTTTTAAATGTTTTATTTATTTGTAAATCTGAAAATCAGCCTTCAGCGCCTGCTTTTCCACATAATGGCATTTTTTAAAAATGAAGATTTATTAAAATTTGTTCTGAATCATTTCTTAAAAATGGTACCAGTACCTGATTTGTGTTGTAACAAAAATCTTATCAAATGACAGCCCAAGTCAGATAGGAGTGATGTGTAAAGCTTAAATGTTTGATGCAAGAGATCTCTTAATATAAATTAATATAACAGGGAATGAATATTATATCTTTGCACCTTTGTAGACTATATTAAGCTTCCATAAATTTATCAGCAATAAGCTTAGAAGTAAACAATCTAAATATCAAGATATTATCAACTGGTTCAGCTGATAATAGTGCTAAAATGGTGACTGTGATATTCTGGTAGCAGGTAATTTTTTATTTTGTATCTTACTATCTTACAATAATACAAAAAGTCAAAATTAGAACCCAAAATATTAACAATTAAAGCAATTTGAATAATGAAAAGACTGTTACTATTCTGCAATTGTGACATTAAGTTCCTCCATTTTGGTTGGAAATTGTTTCAATTTAGCATCCATACCAGGGGTGAAATGCGCCGAAGTCTGCTATCGGTTTGCTTTGCTACCGGTTCTCTATATGTGCTTTGCGCGCATGCGCACTACAGGCCCTACCATGCAGCGCTGAAAAAGGAGATTAAGAAGCCTTTTCTAAGGTAAGTAGAACAGTGAGGGAGGGGAACAGCTGTGCCGCGCAATTTAGATTAGCAGGATTTCCTGCTTTCTAGCAAATAAAAATCACGTGACACAGCTGATCGTTGGATATACAAGTTCATCTGAACCGGTAGCATTTTTTTACTACCAGTTCACCTGAACCAGTAGCTTTTATTATTACCAGTTCAGGCAAACCGGTCTGAACCAGTAGCATTTTACCCCTGATCCATACCTAATATATGAAGATATTAAGAAGAGATACATCATGATCTAAAGATGTCACAGAGAAATTGATTTTAATGTCAGCAACATTGTAATAACACCATCTCTACTTATTCTGATGACTGAAAAACGTTGGAAACAGGATAGAGCCCTGAAAAGAGATGAGCTGAGAGATAGGAAATAGCTGTTTGAAAATAGTACCTCCTATTTCCATATTATTTAGATAATTGAGAAATGCTGCATGGTTGATGGCATTGAAAATAGCAGGGAGGCCAACAAGGACAGTGCAACTGTCATACATATGAGTCAGTTGCCAAGCATCTGGACTTTGATCATGTGACCATGGGGATGCTTCAATGGTCGTAGTGTGAAAAATGGTCATGTCGCTTTTTTTATGCTGTTGTAACTTCGAACGATCACTAACTGAACTGTTGTAAATTGAGGACTACCTGTAATCTGCTTCTCCAGGACTATCTATAGTTGAGAAGCCATCACTGTTACAAGAAGCCATCACTGATCTTCTTACTCAATCATCCAACTTCAGAAAAACCAATATTTTTCTAAACATTGAGACTGTCTCCAAAGGATCCCCAAGTGGTTTAATAATTAGTTCTTTAAACAATCTCTCAGATAATTAGATTAGATTAGATTAGATTAGATTAGATTAGATTAGATTAGATTAGATTGGTGGGTATGTGGGACGGACGGACGGACAGACAGACAGACATGGACACAGGCACGGACTCATGAACACGGACACTACAGAGGAAAAGTGATGGCATGCAGCACCACAGGCCCTGCCCATGTTCTCAGGAGACACAAACAGAAGCTGAGCCAATTTAATTATACTGGAGAATGTTCCGAATATCATATATATATATGTCAATGACTTCTTCATTCAGAATGGTTCTGAATGTGAGAAACTATATTTGCAAAAACCTCATAAAAGCATCATAACAAGCCTGGGGATATTCTGTAATCAAACCAGGAGAGGACATGCCAATTTCTCATACACACACAGTTTAACCAACCATGAGCTTGACATTGCAAATACAATATAGGCTCATGATAATGTGTGTGACTGTTAATAGACTTTTTCACACATTGAGTTGCTTCTGAGCACTAACTGGCATATTCCTAAACTAACAGGTTGCCTACATGGTTGGGAACATGAGATGTTTAGCTGTTTCTTTCATACTTATTTTAAACGTAGATAGATTTCTCATTATTCAAGGTCTTGAATATTTAAGTCAATTGGCTATATTGATCTAAAAATACTGAACTCTAAAATGTGCACAGAGAAATTAGCGTCTTTGCTACCAGTACAATAAGCCATATTGTATACAGATAAAGCCATGCACCTTTCATCTCTAAAGATAACAGTCTAAGGATGTAAGCCTCAACAGTTCCAAGATGGATAGGTTCAGCCTAAGAATTACTCATTATACTACTAATGTCTATTAATGTCAATGCTTGAAAAGATAACAGAGCTGATATTAAATGACTTCAAAGCAGGACTATGGTTAGACACTCTAAGTTGTTTAAACAACATGAAATGAAAGGGTGCTCAAGATAAGTTATTTAATAATGTGATGAATGATCTATTCTGACGGGAAAATAACAATAGCATTAATAAGTGATGTTGCTACATTCTTACTTAGCAAAGGACTGTGCTTCACTTTCTACTGCATAAAAAAAATCTGTTCCGCATTTGACCAATGAACCAAAAGTCATGATTAGGCTTAGCTGGTCAACATCAGCAACTGCCATCACTGTAACAAGGTATCTGCTAGTATGAATTCAGTGAAAGAAAAATTCAGCAACAGCAGCAATCTGTTCTCATCAAAGAGCACTTCAAACCATTGATGATGAAAAATTGGAAGCATGGTTATAGATGGCTGCAAAATCAGAAAGGCAGCTACAAGACATTTTGATGTGTGACAGAATAGTACCCCCTTGCTATTGTTTTGTGTATCAAGCAAAGAAGACACTCATGATGGCTAGCAGTAAAACACAAATATAAGTAAAATAATAAGCATTAAAGCCTCACAAACACACACACATGCCAACACACACCAGTAAGGGTTAACAATACCTACCAGATTAAAACTAATTTATCGGTAGTTTTTCTAATAAAAAGGAAAACTGGGGTCTCTCCCAAAGATCTGGCAAATTTACATGGAAGAATATTTTTCAAACAGACTGATAAAAAGTCACTTAGATTTTGTAGATTACAACCACATTTTGAATTGTACCTAGAAATAAACCAATACCAAGAAAGACTGTTGCACCTTGGGCATGTTTCCTACAATCTTCCCTGGCCAATTAAGTATGTCTGTTAATAGTTTGATATATAAGCTAAGAAACATTGAAACAATTGCCTGGAGCATCAAATAGGAGTTTTCCATTGCTACCTTGTGAGATCACTACTGCATGAAGACAGAACTATTTTTCATGGATTCAGGTCAAATCTCATTCCATAAAGATCCAGTCTCATCTCATCCCAGCAACTCAGGTGAATTACTGATAGCAGAAGCTGCTGAGAATTCCAGAAGAAGAAACAGAAATATTTTGACCAATATTGTTTACTGTATGGAATGTAACCAACATTATTCTACCAAGGAGCCTTGGTCGCGCAGCGGGCTAAACTGCTGTTAAAGTAGCACTTAGCTGCCAGCTGCCTGCAATTACTGCGAGTTCAGTTCTCACCAGGCTCAAGGTTGACTCAGCCTTCCATCCTTCCGAGGCAGGTAAAATGAGGACCCGATTTGTGGGGACAATAAGCTGACTTTGTATAAAAAAGAACACTGCTTGGGGGGGGGAAGCCCCACTAAGCCGGTATATACAAAAGTATGAAGACTATTGCTTAACGCATTGTAAGCTGCCCTGAGTCTCCGGAGAAGGGCGGCGTATACATTGAACAAACAAACAAACAAACAAACAAACAAATAAATATGTCCTACAGCTTCGTCTAAAGCCCAACTGATCTAATATTTTTACAATCATCTGGCACTAAATCAAAGTTTCTTAGTCCAACACCTTGGAGAAGAATGATAATTACGGAATGTAGAAAAAGTTAGCCATACACTTGCATGCCAGAACCAAGACAGGATAAATGGAAAGGATTGAAACATATTATGTCTCATGCTGCAGACACAGTTACTAAGGAGTCAAGTAGATTGTAACAAGATGATCCAATTCAGTCCTCAATCTCAAAAAATATCCGGTTGCCAATTGCAATTCTAACCATGAAGTACCTGAGTCTCAAATCTTATCTTCTCCTCTCCTCTCCTGTCCACTCCTGCCCTGCCCCACCTTGCCCTGTGGTGCCGATAACTTTAAGTAGAAAGATTCCCATTGTGCTACACTAATTGTATATTTATTTCTAGGTGAATTTTATAGAGATCCTATCATTTGAAGTTTTTACTTTGTGCATACATGGGCAAGTTTAAAAGCATTTTGGCATTTTCCTATTTCATTATCTCTTTGGCTATTTGATTCTGTGACCTTTTGCTTTTTGGATGTAATTGATTATGAAAGGAAACTCATCACAGTAATATCATAAACAGATAAAAGTTGTTTCCCCCAAAAAGGCAAGGAAAAAATAGGCTTTGTTTCAAACACATTCTAAAATGAAATATAAAAGGAAAGAGGACTTTCTTTAATGCTTCATAAATACAATTCAATGTTTATGTCAAAGAAGCTTTTCAATCTGCCAGCCGATTGCCTTGTTTCCTTTTTTTCTAATAGATAAAAGGCATTTACTTCAGATCACGATGCATATAAGGATCTCTTTCCATTATGCCTTTATTTCATGCTTCACTGTCAAAGCTGAGAGATAACAGAGAAATTACACTCATTCTCTTTAAAAGAAATTATTCAGTTCCAGCCAGTATATCGTCAACACATTCCTACGTGTACATTCTAAATGGTAGGAATATCCAAAAACTCTTAATTTCATGTTCCGGCTTTAGGATTTATTCATGATAAATTCATAGTTGTTGACCTAACAATAAATTACAATATGTTAATTAATAATTGCAGAGTACACTTTTTAATTTTAAACAGTATTCATCTCTAAGACAATATTAACAAATTCATGAATGCTCAAAATGGGCAATTTGGGACAAGGTCATTTTATGGAACTAATTGATCTCTCCTGCATTTTACTCATCCAATGTGGTAAATTTGATGGGCATTTTTTTGCATTTATTCTTTGGAATGTTCAATAAAGATAAAGAAAATTGTGTGTTTCAAAACCATATAAAATACATCCCTTGAAAGTATAGAAAAGTATGGGAAGTATAATGAATATTCTTGCTATAAACTAGATTTAGTTAATTTTCCTTCCATTCTTATCTTACACATTTATTTTGCTTATCTCACCTGTGTTTTGCATAACATTGCTTTTCCTGAAAGGAAATAAGATGATGGGTACATATGTATGTATGTATGCTTTTTTTACAAGTAACCATTTAAAAAAGAGTAAAAGATCAGCTCAAATGGTTTTGTTTTCTCTGTCAGCTACTTCTCTAGGATCTCACTTCACTTGCTTAGAAACTATTTTTTTTTATTAACAAGTTTTATAAGAAATACAAAC
>JANHZT010005229.1:60922-71157 GCA_032468215.1 Stegonotus admiraltiensis
GAAGCTGTCTTAGGAATTCTGGGAGTTGAAGTCCACAGGGTGTGAAAGAGCCAAGTTTGCCTACCACTGGTACAGGGCTTCCTGCCTGAGCAGGGGGTCGGACTAGAAGACCTCCAAAGTGCCTTCCAATTCTGTTACTCTATTAGTACTAAAACTCTCGTGACTGTCTGGTTATAATCTTCAGTCTGCATTATAAGACAAGAATTTTGCCTTATAAGTAAGTGGCTGCTGCCAGATGGGGAAAGAGAGCAAGGGATGTGTGAGAAATGCAGTAGTGGCTGCTGCCAGGGGGCGGAAACCAAGGGGTACAGGTGCAGTGAGGATCAGAGAGTACAGCACAGATCAGAGATGGTATGCAAGACTGCATGTCAGGGAGGATATACAGGGGTGCAACATAGGTTGGAGAGGATGCACTAGAGTGCAAAACTGGCTAGCACAGTACAAGTGCAGGGAGACTGAGAGATAAAGACTTAGACAAGCAACTTGCAACCTTCCCTGCCAGCTAACCCACTGACTTTCTTCCTTCAAGCTTCCCACGTGAAAAGACAAGGGGAAAGCATTACTCACTTTCAGGGAAAGCAATATTATGACAATGGCAGAAAGCAAATAAGCAATAATAAACTAAAGAAATAGAAAGAACCAGATAATAAAAGAAGATAGAATCACATGTAATTGAATATCAATCAATATATTGCTCCTTTCAAGCCATCCTTACGTCTACCACATCTATCCACTCCTTCACACACTGCATTTTATTCTTTGAACCTCTTGCCTCTCTTTTCCTGAAGATCTCTTCAGTTCCATTTAAGCATGAGTTCTCAATCTTCCTTTCCTCTTGACCCGTTTACACGTAGATTTGTTTAACAGACACGTCATCATCTTTGTTATCATCCAGCATTATTGTTCTTGACATTTTGCAATTCAAATTCATTCGTTCCCTTTATATGACCAAACCGTATTTCTATTTACTTGCTTCCCTGCTCCAGTTTGGGAAAGATAAAATGTATATAAGAGGCATATGATAGAATACAAATTTTAAGAGTAAAGGAACCATGCTACACAGGGGAGTCACGGTATGCCAGTCCCAGTGGCATTGTTTTATGTGTACTGGTGGTGAGTGTTAAAAATCTTATACGATTTTTATAAATCTTATACGATTAACTGGATACCTGGCAGCAAAAAATAGTTAGATGAAGTCATTTTCAAACTACTTATCATCGCATGTGTTAGGCTGGTGTTTGAGAAGATGCTTGAACTCTGGAAGTAGAGAATCAGTTAAAATCACATGAAACCCCTTTACAGTTAGGCATCATGCAAAAAATGATGGTCTCTATCAGTGGCCCCCAACCTTTTAAGCATCAGGGACCAGTTCCGTGGAAAGAGGTTTTTCCGTGGACCGGAGGGGGTGTGGCTTTGCATGCTTCCTGCATCCCGCAGATGGGGCTTCATTTGTTTAGCATAGTTTAGCCAATAAAATAAATGGAAAAGTAAAGGTTTCTTTTGTCCAGTTGTATCCGACTCTAGGTGGTGGGGCTCATCCCTGTTTCTTAGTCAAGGGAGCCAGTGTTGTCTGAAGACATTTATGTGGTCATGTGGCCAGCATGACTAAATACCAAGGTGCAAGGAATGCTGTTACGTTCCCACCAAAGTGGTATCTGTTTATCTACTCACATTTGCATGCTTTCCAACTGCTAGGTGGGCAGGAGTTGGGGCAACTAACAGGAACTCACCCCATTGTGTGGCCTTTGGGTCTTGAACCCAGGCTATTCAATCAATAGAGATAGCCAATTCAAGTCTGTTACAGAACTTAAGAATACACTTATAAAAGAATACTAAAGAAAGGTATATTCATACATATGAGGGTTTTCCTATATGGCAGACATACAATGCACAATGCTTAAAAATGTGAACAGGAAATGTAATGCTTTCTGAATAGCACCTATGAATGTCACAAAACTTTACTAATGTTTTAAGGTATTATGATTGTAACCTCTTATAATCTATTATTAATTTTGTTCAATGCCTTCACACTCCGCAGAAGGCAGAAATAGGAGTATTTTAAACCAATGACAATATAGTATTATTTATACTTAATGGAGTCTGTTATGCAAAGGTTACCAAGTGTTATAAATGAATGTGCTTGAAAAAAAATCAGAATAGGAAAAAAGGAATCATGGGGAGCAGAAGAATGGGGAGGAAAGAATCAATTAATAAATTTTAGAGAACCAGAATATGTTCAATAGCAGATAAAAGGTAGAATAAAGAATTTAAAGGTGGAATGAAAACTAAGGGTGAAGTTATAGAGCCAAAAGAGGCAAACAGCATCATCATCATCCTCCAAAGGGATAGGCCAAAAATTTCTAATTTGAAATTTTTCACCTAATTATCTCTTGCTGGCTGATAAGAGAAGTTAACTCATTGTTGGCTTTTTCTTCACACCAATCAGAAACTAAGGATTTCTGTCCTTTCTCTTTCTTTCTCATAGCTTGACAAAAGATTGATCATCCATGCTTGTGAGCTGAAGTTATGAATAAATTGTAGTCATCTCCACAGATACAGATGTAAGGCTCCTACTGTTGCACTTCCTGACCACAAAACCAATTGAATTATGTACTGTCACTGTAGCAGCTAGAAAATGGAGCTACCCATTATACTCAACTCCCATAAGGCTTTCAAAATTCATCGAGAAGAACATGTTAAGTTTCTCATATGTTAATAGGCTGTGACACAGCATCGTTCTTCAATAATGGCAATAGAAAGCAGTTCTTTCTTCCACAGACCAAACTTAAATGGGCCTTATTCCATAATAACAGATTTGTCCGCCATATGGGAAGGCATCCTAGTTTCCAAATTTGATTAGGTCAGAAAATCTTTATTTACTAAGAGCAAAAAGGTTTCACCTGCATTACCTCCAATGAATAATGTGGTTGCTTAAGCTTAAAGCAGATCTAAAGCTTACTTGAGTGTGATGTTTTATGAGTGTCCAGGTTAAACTATCATTTGTGTACCAGTTTTTGGAAGAAACAAACTGATATAAAAGGAAACATAATGCAGGATGGATTTGAAGTACCTTGGTGCCTACTTCTTAATAATATGATAGCCAAAATCAAAATATTAACTTCTTCTACAAATCTTGTAATTTCATATTATTGAATAATTAGATGCGTATTTAGATGTTTTATTTGTTTGTGTGTTTATATATATACATATACACATACACATACACACTATCTGATTTTCATTTTTAATGCCTAATTTCCTATCAATTATAATTTTGAATATAATGTAGAGATGATCTTGGGAAAGCAATCAATGAACCAACAGAGAAACAGCAATTCAGTCCTAGGAAAGACGAAGGCATGAGAAAGGAATTTAAACTCAACCTTGATTGTGTTTGGTATAAGATGGGAGAGAAGGAAACTCTGGAAAGTTTTCAAGATTACATTACCCTACAACAATAAAGTAATGTTGTAAATCCCTGATCTAACCTATCTTGAAGGGCTGACACTAGTTCAGCAAATAATAACAAATGAGTTGACTAACAAATAGATAACGTAACTTCAAACAGCCAAGTAGGAGAATTAAAATACATCAATATTACAATACTATTATTTTGGGGGGTATTTTAGAGTGTGTGTCTTAAAACCAAATTAAAAAATCAAAGAGAGATGTTTGCTACTAGTATATGTTTGGAAGCATAGTATCCGAACTACATTTACTGTAAATGTGTTGAATGTCCCGATCGGTTAATATTTCCAGAGCTTTAAGAACTGTATCCAAGAGAAAATCATATGACATTGAAAAGTAGTATAATATATTCAAAGTTACTTTGAAGGCAACACACACCTGTGTCATCTTTGTCACCCTCTGCACAATTTATTTGTCAGGGTGCTTGCTTTTAATGTGCTGAAACTGCTACCTCATTTTTAAAAGCATTTTCTAGGTGTTGCCTCTGTTTATCAAAACAAACGGAGATCATTGGTTGTCAGCACTTAGCTTCATACAGTTCAGTCTCATAGTAAACCAGGGATAAACATGAGACATAAACAAGATATATCTCTGCTGAGCAAGCAACACTACTTGGGTGCAGTCTTCATTAATTAGGAAATATGGAAGCAAATGTAGTGCAGGATTTAACCTTGAGGATTCGGTTAATTTATAACTGACTTTGCTGCTAGATCTAAGTGTGCTTGCTCATATAGGGTAAAATAATACAATACACAGCTCTTCTGTGAAGTAACTTCAAACGTTGAAAAAACTGATTAGGCTTGTTAGACCAGTGGTCTCCAACCCTTTGGGTACCAGGGACTGGTTCCATGGAGATTTTTTCCGCAGATCAGAGGAGACATGGTTTAATGTGCTGTCTGCATCCCATGGATGGTGCTTTGCTTGTTTGCGCGGCCCAGTTTTTGGCATGCCGCAGACTGGTACCAGTCCACAGACAGGGGTTGGAGACCCCCATCTTAGACAAAACAGAATTAAGTTGCTCATTTTTTAAGCTAAGTTTTGCTCAAGCAACAAAGTATTTTTGCCTCTTTGATTATTCTTTATTCTGTATTATTGTTCCATGATCTCATACCCTAGTATGGCTTTGACCCTAATTTATGACTCCTTGTTCCTAGAACATGGCCCTACTTTTTCCTTCAATGTTACTGTTCCTATAATTATCATTGTTTATAATCCAAATCCAATAATACAACATTTTTACCTACAGTATTCCCCATTATTTGCACTTTTTATCCTGTAACTTTGGTTGTGAGATAAAGCATATAATTATGTTTCTGTAAGGACTACTCAAAATGATAGCTGATTGTAGTTTTGGTTAACACAAGAGTGGAAATACAATTCTTATTAAATATGGACATCTAGTGGCATAAAAAAAAATAAACATCTGTTTCTATATTCATGTTCAGCCAATTTTCAATACAGTTCCAGAAAGAACAATAGTGCTTAGAGATATGATAAAAAATATGTTATTGTTATAAACTCTTTCAGTAAAACTGATCATTTTAATTTTACTAGAATACCATTTTCATAGGTTTCATAAAGGAAAACAATCTCAGATATTATTCTACAGCACAGCTTCTATATTTATAGAATGGTAGTCTAGTTTGTGACATAGCCATGGTCATCCATCACTGCTCATACATTTCTAGTTATGCAATATTTAAGAAGAAATATAAATGTATGATACTCAGTCCAAATGGTAGCTTTCAAAAATTTAATATAAATGATTTTTTTTTTAAATAAACAGACATAAATACCATCTTTAAAGGCTCGTGTAAACATTTGAAAACCCATTCCTAAACTGTAGTGGTAAGAAGCCTTCTTCAAGTCCAATATTTCATAATGCCATACCTCTTCCATAGTGATTTCTCTAGAAAGCAAAAGACAATATTTTGCGAAAATATTTCATAAGTTTGAAGAAACTGCCTTCAAAAGTAATTCAAGAACGTCTAATTCAGGAATCTACATTTTCCCTCGAAGACCTGAAAACTATAGCTGGTTCAATACAGCATCCTGGCTCCTTTTGGGATGGGCTGCTTTAGTAACAGTGCTACAAACACTGTATTGGTTGACATTGAGGTTCTAGTTCTAACACAAACTGATGGTACAGGTAGTCCTTGAATGGTCACTCAGTGACTTTTCAATGTTACAGTGGGCACTCCCAAAAGCTACTTATGACCCAAAGTTCCAATGTCACACACCCCCATGGCCGCATGACCATATTTTGGGTGCTCAGCAATCAGCCACATTTACAGCCATTTGCAGCACCCTGGCCATCATATAATCATGATTTATGACAGTTTTCCTAGAAAGTTTCTGGCAAAGACCACCCCATAGTGAACAATTCACTTGCTTAAAGACAGCCAAGTTTGTTTAATGGCCACCAGGTTCACTTAACAATCGCTTTGGAAAAGTCTGTAAAATTGAGCCCAAATGGTGACCTGCTTTATGACTATCATGACTTACAACCATAATAAAATCCTGTATGGCTCAGCATCACTTACTCTCAGGACTGTCTTCTTTATCTAAAACCCACCTATCTTCAGTTATCATCTCAAGAAGTGATGGTTTGTCTCCCCAACCATGAAGTTAAAGCATTTTAGGTCTCATGGCAGACTTCCTCAATGATAGCCCCTTACCACTAAGGTTCTTGTGACCATCGGCCTTGTTTTATGTAAAGCTGTACAAACAATTCTATTTTAGAAAGCAAGCACAGGTGCTGACTTTTATCTTCATTGGAATTTATTTGAGGCTATTTGTTTTAGGTTAGTAGGATGTTCATTTTTACTGATGGGTAAAATGGTATTTATGTTCTGTGGCATATACTGTCCTTGAAAATTTCCCGGATTCTTTGTGATTGAATGGTATAAAAATATATCTAGTAAGTAATTAAATAAAAGCTATATAAAATAGTACATACTGTACTGTTATGTATGAACATAAATACAAAATCCAAGAGAAATGCCAGAGTTTTCAAAAACTTTCATTCAAGTGATTTCATTCATGTAGTGATTGTTGATATTTCCCACGAAAGCTGAAACTTCATTCACTTTACAATGAGTGACATCTACTGGTCAGAAGAATGTACACATATGTTCATACATACCAATGAGGTGATAATTATTATTTTATATTATCGTAATAACTTTTAATAGTCTATGAAATTATTGTTCAGCTGCACCATTATCTATCATTTGCAGAAAGGGAATGAGACTTGGAATTCATCAAGAGAGTTTGTCATCACTCTGTTTGCCCCAAAGCTGTATATTTGAAACATAAAACAAATTCCTAAATAAGAAACAGCATCAAAGTTTCCCTCTCATCATTCATTCATGCACAATTTTGTGAGTGAAAATGCAAATGCATGCTTATGTAGGGACATGAAGCTTATCAGAAAGGAGGGAGGAAATCTGCACAAAAGAGGAACCAGATCAACTTATTATGTTGTTTTATAGATCTGTCAACTCTGAAACACTTTTTCCTCATACAAAATTGGAATGGCTGAGGTTCAATTCAGAAAAAAAAAAGTTAAAATCTTGTTTTGATTATAAGCTTCATACTAATTATTTCACGATCTCCTAAGATTGATTTTTCCGCTGAACAAATTGTGACAAGAAGACCTTGTTGCATGAGTGGATTTATTTCTCTTCATTTATTAATGAATATTCTCACAGTATTGTTGACATTTAAATTCTGAAAATCCTAACATGATACTAGAAAGCAAAGCAACACGGGAGGGAAAAGAGCAAAAAAAAAAACTAATTAAGAACAGATTCCCTGAGAATCATAATCAACATTTTCAATAGCTCATACTAAAGTTTCAAGATTTTTTTCCTATCAAGATTAGTATAAAAACATCTCCATAGGAACCAAAAGAGATATTTTCATGGTTCTATTCCTTTAATTGAGATTTAAACCCTCCGTAGTGTTCAAAACTCTCAAAGACCTTTGATGAACTCCAAACAATTTGACCAACAAAATTACTACAATGTATACCGCTGATCATTGCAATATCTCCACTTATTTAACAATGGCCATAGAACAGAAAAACATATTAGATCTTTGCTTCAGCAAATACTGAAGTCTATTTATATGCAAATAACCTACTATATCATTATTAGTATGAGGGAAGATGCATAAAAGGAGGAATAAGTTATCAATGGAAAACATTAATGAAATCTCTTTCAAAACATAGTATTGTGTGAAATCAGCATATGTATTCTAAACTAGAATGAAAGTCTTAAACACCATTCACCGCCTTGAATTATATATTTAAAAGGTGAGATCGTAATAATAAAATAATTTATGTATAACAGAAAATTGCATTGTTAACCTTTCAGATCCATGTGTTCTAATTCAGAATACCTCGGTCACAAAAATGCAAATTCTGTTTTGATCATCAAAGGAAGTACAACTTTGGAGGAATAAAATCATTGAGTAGAAAATATGTGGAAATTAGGACAAAAACTAGCAAAAGTTGACATTTTCTGTCATGAGCAATTGACCATTTCAATATACCACATTAAAAAACAGAGATCTTTGCACACTGTGGGTCAGGGATGGGTTCTACTTACCTTTACTACCAGTTCGCAATGGGAGTGCACACACGTTTCTACGCATGCGCAGATCGTACCTTATGACGTCCGGGAGGGTGGGCGGAGCCTCCCACCGCTTTTACTACTGGTTCTCAAGAACCGGACAGAACCGGGAGCAACCCACCACTGCTGTGGGTCATATATGACAAGAAGACAATATATTACTCTAAGAATTCATAAAATCTCTTTCTATAGATCAAAAAAAGTCAGAAGCTGTACATTGCTGTAAAATTATAATATATTCAAATTTTGAAAGTGCAGAAACTTATTACAATGTATAAAATTCTTAAACTGTAAGATTTCACAGCAAAATTTCTTCTCTTTTTCAATTGGTTTTATTAAGTTCATATTGTGAAAAGTCCAATTGAATAGTGGATCTTTATGTTTTCAGAAGTATTCTTGGGTTCTTTGTTTTACTAGCTTTGATGTTTCATTTAAAATTCCAACACAGAATGCCCCCTGCTTTTCTTTGGTATAGAGAATTCTAAAATCTACTACTTATTAATACAACTACACCTTCCACTGGTGTTCCTTATTTGAACCAGTAGTGCAAGTGTATTCTGATCTCATTTGTAAGATAACTTTGAAAAAAATTATTATTATTATCAGGCTGCATAAAAACAACCGATTGCCAATGGTCATAGAAAAGGACTATCTGTGACAATAAATGTTTCAAGCAAAGAACTTCAAAGAAAAACTGAAATTGATATAGCATGTACTGTATTTTGATATTGTATAACAGCAGCAAGACAAAACTATTACTTCATAATTTAAAGACGAGCACGATCTAAATTCCACAAAAAGGCTGGTTATTTTACCAAAATAACGGTCATGCTATAGTAACAGACTCAGATATTGAATTATTAGAGACATGTTGCCATTACATACAGCATTACATATTGAGAAAGGGGGATATTTCAGCATACTCAAGGAAACACAGATGTTGTAGAACTACCAAAAAAAAAAAACCTTTAGGAAAAGCAAATCTAAAAAAGACTCTCAACAGCATAATGAGTTCTAACCTTCCTTGAATATCTATTGAGATTTTTGCAGGATAGCATCACATTAACCAAAGCAAGTTTGACTGACCTAAAACTCTAAATATGAGCACCATATATTGCACTATGTGACTTTATAATTGCCTTAGAACTCTTCCTTGACATCCAAAATACTGTATTAATTAAAATGTTGGGCTAGGACTAACGCTCAGCCATGAAAATTCTGGACGACTTTGGGCCTTCTCTTTTGACCAAAAACACTTCAGATTGGTGTTTTGGGAAAAATAAAGGAAATATCCATGTGCCCAAACACATCAGGACAATAACTTGATAAAATTAGAAAGGTTTATATGATTGTATTCTATAAATAACCTCTGTATATATGTTACACCCTCTTTCAAATATTTTAAATGCAGATGGTGGAATATAGCACCGTATTATTTAAAATAATTATTTAAACAGTCATATTTCCATGCACCAGCAAGTTATCAACCTGTCCTTAGGATGGTATGCATATGAAGCTGCATCCTAAGCTTCAACTTAGGATGGTATGCATATGAAGCTTCATCCATGGAAGCAATGTTTCAGTAAGAAACTTTGCCATATGTGAAACAACCACAAGTATTCCAAGACCCAGACATATAAAGTTACATATATTCACCATACTACTCAGAATCAGAACAAGTATATTATCAATCCTTTGATGAGAACAAGGGAAGGGACATGTTTGATATTATAACTTCATTTCTGTGCTTTTAAATATTAAATACTTCTTATAGATCAATGTATTTTCTTAAATGGCCTTCACCTTTGGTAATTACGATTATAATTCGCTGCTTCTAAATACTTTTACTTAATTCAATCCTTCCTCAATGCCCATCTTTCTTGTGATGGTAATTACCCAACTGTAAAGTCCTCAATTTTTTTCTGTAGCTGAGCCTGAATATGATTGTCTCCATGGCCTTTGCTAATACTATCTGCATTATATATTTATTTATTTTATTTTATTTTATTTTATTTTATCAAATTTATATGCCGCCCTTCTCCCGTAGGACTCGGGGCAGCTCACAAAATAAAAACAACATAACAATAAAATAATGCTAAAACAAGCCAATTTAAAATCCCCAGACAATTA
>JANHZT010005230.1:16885-27085 GCA_032468215.1 Stegonotus admiraltiensis
GAATTTTGTAAAGTTTTGAAGTGATTATTTTAATATGTGTTAAAATGTTTGTAAGAAAATATATAATTTAATTGTAAATTTTTTTAAAAAATTTTTACTACTTAACACACACCCCCGCCCGCCCGCTTGTCCACTATTTTTTGGAAGCAGACCTGGCAACCCTAAGTCCACTTACTATTTTAGCTAAAACTCAACAATACAGGAGCCTTTTCAGAAAATGTGCAGAATTGGGCCATTGCTTCTAAAAGGCCTTGTCTCCGATTTCTACAGAGAAAACTGTGCTGACTAGTGATATCACCACCCTGAACCTATTTATTAATCAGTTCTGCAGAGGACGGATGGCTTGTTAAATTCTTGGATCATAAGTCAATTAATTGAACAAATACAAACTTAAATTGGTCTGAAACTCAAGGCCAGACAGCACAAGAAATTTACAGGCCTGTCACATGCTCATCTTAGCTGCCCCATTTAAAACTAGAAGCTGGATAGCAGCTACCACATTGTTAAGACTTAAGAGGATTATGAATTGGCAAAATGCACTGTATGACCCTTTCCAGATACAGAAACAAAGTAATGAGGCAAAGTTTATTTCAATTTCTACTCTGAGGAAGGTATTTTTTTTATGTTCTATTTTCTGGAAACACAAAAAGATGTCTCTGTGTAATTGCAAGTCCCATATCTATTTCATATGCTGCTCCTTCCCACTTCAACAGGACTTTTGACCAGCCTCTCTCCCACTCGAATTTTTGGGAGGAAAAAGGTCATGTATTAATCACTCTATTGTACCAGTGATGGTTCTAGTTGTTAGAGAAAGCTTACATTATTTTTCCTTCTTGAACTTTAGCCAACTGAAGAAGGCAAAATAAGGACTTTGGACAAACCAAAGGGGAAAAAGAATCTTCAAACTCAATAATTCCTTGATTGTTCCTTGCCAGGGAAAGGAAGATCTGTAAATTAAATTTTAGATGGAGGGATCTAAGTAACTTTTTAAAAGTTTCCTAGAATCTAGAAGCAGGGCTTGGGAGACTACAGCCTCCAGGTCAAATCCAGCCTGCCTGCTTTTGTATGATTCACAACCTAAGAATGGATGGATTGGGAAGCAATCACCAGGTTTGAATCTCGGGCAAGGGATGGGACATCCTGGGTGATGATAACAGCCTATCACCAGCCTCCTTGCACATGGGTCGACACTATCTAATGACTACTATGCTTCTTGACCTCTGCCCCTGTGAAGTCAGAAGAGGGTGGAACCTGGCCGTTTATAGAAAACATCTGCTAACCCCTGATCTAGTGCAGTGGTTCTCAAACATTTTGGACGCAAGACCTTTTTATAATCTTAAAAATGATTGTGGCCCCCAAAGAGCTTTGGTTTTTGTGGGTTATATCTATCAATATTTAGTGTATTAGAAATTAAAACTGAGAAATTTTAAAGTGTCTATTTACTATTTATTTGACTTCATGGACCCCCTAAAAGTTTTTAAGTGATTCCCAGCAGCCCCCAGACCACACTTTGAGAATTGCTGGTCTAAAGCATTTGCTATATTACACAGTTGCCAGAACAGGGTGGTATACATGGTGACACTCCAGATATTGTTGCATTACAAATGCTAGTATCCTTAGGTAGTATGGGCAACAATGAAGGGTGGTGGGACTTCAGGTTTTGAAATTTCTTCAGAAATACAGATTGCCTTTTTCTTTTTTCTTTTTTCATCTTATTTACCAAAACCTGATTCTAGGTAATCTGACTAAGAAAAAAGGAATCTAGCATTGGTGTCTTTCTGACTTTTTTTTAAAGTGTATCATTGCATTTTTCAATATACATTCTCTAGAATTCTTAGAGTCACTTAGTAACAAAGCAGCAATATGGCATGTATTTAGAAAAGGATTATATTTCACTAGAAGAAATTGATAATAAGTGGATTTACTCATGATTATCTCCCTCTTGTTTTCATTAATCCACATCCATTTGCTTAAAGTCAGCATCAATTGGTAACCCTAGCTCTTGATAAAAGATTAATGGATAGATAATGGAAATGCAAAGAAACGAGGTTTATTTCAATATGAATAACACAACATAGTTTTATGGTCACTTTAGTTAATATTGTTTACAATAGAAGGAGATTGAAGAGATTATGTTCTACTGATGTTTGGTTTCTTAGCTGCCATGCTGGAATTTTGGTTGCAATTCAAAACTTTCTACAAAAAGGAAAGAAGTACTTTTCAAAGAGAAAAAAAATCATTTTCTTTTCTTTAAGGTGGCAGGTTTCTCTAGGAACCTTCTAGCAATCTTACTGAAGCTTGATCCAATTTTGAATTCTCCGTTCTGAGCAAATAGTCTCAATCTGTTGCCTTTATTTTTTGTTATTGGAACAAAGGACAAACCAATAATGAAAAAACAAGCATTTCTATACATGGACATAATAAATGCATAATTATTAGCTAGTTTGGAGTATCAAGTAATAAGATCCAGGTTTCATTCTTTGCCATTTCAAAATGAATAAGAATTCATTTCAAATTGGTGAGAACTGCATCTTTCTCAATTGCTCTTTGACCTTATAAGCTCAGTAAGAAAAAAAAACATACATACAACTACGGGTTGACTTACTTATTTGTCCTTTACTTCTCTAACTCTCCAATCATGGCAAAGGAACAATAAAAATGCAAACCTTAGAAAAACAAAATAAAGAGATAACTTATCACCCTAATCTATAACAAATGCTGAAAGATACTAGGATGACTGATGAATGAGGAGACTTATGACCAACTGGCTCGCAATTATGACAGCTGCAGCATGCTATGGTCATGTGATCACCTTTTGTGACTTTTACTGTCAACTTCTGACAAGCAAAGTCAATGCAGAAGCTGGCAGAAAGTCACAACTACGACCATGTGCAATTCACTTAATGACCTCAACTGGAATTGCTGTTTGTAGTCATTGTGTCACATTTTATGATCGCAGCACTCAGCAATGAAGTTGCCAATCCCAATTACTGTTGTTAACTAAAGACTATCCGAATTATATAGTGTATGACTACAGGTACCCCTTGCTTAACAGCCACCTATTCAGTGACCACTGAAACTTACAATGGTGCTGAATGAGTGATACTTAAGACCGATCCTTATACTTTTGACGATCACAGAGTCCATGTTCTGGTTACATGTTCACAATCAGAGTGTGCAACAACCAGTTCACAATTACAATGTTGCAGTACCCCGCAATCTAATGATCACCATTTGCAATCTTCACTTCTGGCTTCTGACAAGCAAAGTCAATGGGGAAGCTGACAGGAGATTGCAAATGATGTTGTCCTTAAAGACAGTGCAGGATTTGCTTAATAATAACAACCAGAAGTGCCAAAACTGCTATCTCTAAGCAGCGTGGTCACATGATGTCACACCTTACAACTGTATCACTTTAATGGAAATGCAAGTTCTAATTCCTGTAATTAACAATGGACTACCTTTATAAGCTATAGATGCAAGCAAGTAAATCTTTTGTACACTTAGAAGAATATGAATGGAAAATAGCTCCCTTCTTATTATTCAGGAAGAAGGAGCACGTCTTCCCTAGAGACCAATCTTTAATACTTTATTTTAAAACTCACCCTCCTATTCCAAATTCTGAAACAGTACTAAATTACTTTAGAGTATAACTGAAGAGAAGGAACATAATTTATTTATTTTTTAAAAAAAGGCTATGCATATGAGTATCTAAATCAATGCCTCTATGCTAATACAGAATTATTACTCCAAATGAAAAAAAAGTCATTTATTTATGTAGTTAACATTGAGTCATTTATTAATGCTGTTCCTGATACACATGTACTTCAGTTTATAAAATATAAAGCACACAATAAAATTTAAAAATTAAATAATAATAGAGTCAAAATTGGGAGGGAAAAGAAGACAGAAAGAAAAATAATATTCACCCAGACTCATTCAGAGACCATTCTAAAGGGCAGGCATCACACAGAGAAAACCCGCTCATAAGTAACTCAAGACGACACTTCCAGTTCTCAGCTAATATAACAAAAATTCCAATAATGAATTCAGCAATTTTATAGTGTTTATCAAAGGTATTCATCAGTTATCTTTGTCCTAAGTAATTGAGGGCTGTGGTGATAACTAAAACCAAACTCCTGGGATGTATGCCTTGGTGGCTAAATAGTAGTTAGCACATTTGTTTCAAGAGCTGTTACATGTGTTGAGCTAGGTTTTCCAATTAGCAACCTGTACCATCTAAGAACAAGGGTAGTTCTATAGCCTATGCCAATGGTGGCTAACCTTTATGCCGTCGTGTGCCAAAAGCGGGGGGAGTGCAGGGGGTTGAGCGCACGCATGCCCACACCCATAATTCAATGTGCCCCACCCCCCGTGCATGCACGCACGACCCCCCCGCACTCCACCACTTATGGCCCATGATGGCACGGTGGACACGGTAGGCCTGTTTTTTGCCATCCCCAGGCTCCAGAGGCTTTCTAGGAGCCTGGGGAGGGCGAAAACGGCTTTCCCAAACCCCCTGGAGGCCAGAAACAGACCATTTCCCAATTTCCGGTGGGCCCAAAAGGCCCGAAAATCAGCTGGCTGACATATACATGCATGCTGGAGCTGAGCTAGGGCAATGCTCATGTGCCCACATATATGGCTCCGTGTGCCACCTGTGGCACGCGTGCCATAGGTTCGCCATCACCGGTTTATGCCATCTGCAACTTCCAAGCAAGCACAAGGGTGGCCTGCAAGATGCGTGTTAGTAACCTAAGGATGACAATGGATAAACAATAGTAGAAAATCCCAATCTAGGAAAAGCCACAGGTGACATGCCAACTAAAAGCAGTAGTAGCCAATTTAAGCCATGATGATTACTTGAACTTTTGACAGTACTTGAGACAGTAGTTTTGACAATTACTTGAGCTACTGACAGTAAAGGATCTAGGAGAAGCCATGAATATGAATATCTTCATTCTGAAAAATTGTGACTACATTGAGAACAGGCAAATTCCCAAACTTGGGAGCGACACATTCACAAGTTTCAAGATTAAATATCATTTCTTAACCATCATCCATTGTGTCACTTCAGATACTGTAGATACTGATTCAAAATATGTGTATCCTCTTTTAGTTCAAAAGTTATAGAAAAAAGATTTGTCATCAGCATATTGATGACACCTAATGTCAGGCCTATAATAAAGACCAGACCAAGAAATAGTCTCTAGGGAATACTCTAAAATTACTTTTAATAAGATGTAGTATTATAATAAAATCTTGCAGGTTTGATAGTGTTTTATTTTCCTCTCCCTCTTATACGCCTTTAAGACTATCTGAGTCAACAGGTGGGTTTGGATTATTATTATTATTAGGAATTATTACTTGAATCAGGCTTTTCACTTCATAGCTCTGGGAACATAACTTGCTTATCTCCATCAAGGTCATTCTCATTATTCTCTACATGCAACCCCAAAACTCCTGATAACAAAGCATCATTAAATAATTTAAATAACTCTGGGGATTACAGAATTGCTCTCTGACATCCAAGAACAAAGTTGCCAGTTCATAAATAGGATTATCTCAGCAATAAGAAGGCAAAGGCAGAACAATTCCCAAAATCTTGCCAAGAAAACTGCAGGGAATAGTCCACAGAGTCAGTAGGAGGCAAAACTGACTTGAAGGCACCAAAACAAATAAACCAACAAACCCACCAACCTACTTTTTGATATATTGCCTACAACCAGAAGCTGCATTCCTATAACAAAGTACTGACTTCAATTCACAAAGACAGGCTGGGGAATACTGTGTTTAAAGGTATCAAAAGCAGAATCAACATAGTCACATTCCCTCTGTATTTCATGCAGATCCTTTCTGAAAACTAAGTTAGAATCCACACATTCTTTTCCAAGAACAATGCTATCTACACAAGAACCACACTGATATAAAGAAGGATTTAGTGACTGGGCCATTACTGACATAGTTCTATGCTTGATGACTATTTAAGAATACAATGGAGTCCCTCAGTGCAATGTAGTACACATGAGAGTATATATTCATTTATGACTGATTGACCTAAAAGTCTTATACCACTTGCATGCTAGCCATTTTCTACCCTCTTTCATTGTCAGCGAATGCCCAAAAAACTAGGGACAATGCTGGTGTTGCACTCGGAAGCAATTGAATCAATATTTATTTATTTAATTAATTAATTTATTTGTCAAGAACATATTAGGTAATATATATAAGTATAAGCATGAATCGAATACATAAAATATATACAAATAGAGGAAACATTAGGACAGGGATGGTAGGCACACTGGTGCTCTTATGCACGCCCCTCACAGACCTCTTAAGAATGGGGTGAGGTCAACAGTAGACAGACTTAGGTTAAAATTTTGGGGGTTTTGGGATGAAACCACAGAGTCAGGTAGTGCATTCCAGGCATTGACCACTCTGTTGCTGAAGTCATATTTTCTGCAATTGAGTTTGGAGCGGTTCACTTTAAGTTTGTATCTATTGTGTGCTTGTGTATTGTTGTGGTTGAAGCCGAAGTAGTCATTGACAGGTAGGACACTATAGCAGATACTTTTATGATAGTCTGTCTCATAGAGCTACATGGGCATCAAGATAACTTGGTCTGGTTTCTGGGGATTTTTTTTACAACATTCAAGAATGTCTCAGGATCCGTAAGCCAAATAAGGGGCTTAATAGCTAGGTTTGAAGAGGCTTCCTGGTGAGCCAAATGATATTCCTACAAGCCACAGAAAGTCCCGGTTTGGAAAAGAAATAGAATTAAGAACAGAATTATACGAAAGCAGAATATGCTATAGCAAAAGATTTGTCAATTTGTCCACACAAAGTGTCTTCAGATTGGGATATTATAAATGTAAAACAAAAATGCCAATATTTCTATGAAAAAATAATGTGGCATCTGTAACAATGATGATAAGAAATAAGTATCAGCTTGACAGAGACTAAAACATTCTTTCTGCTTCCTGCCACAAAGTAATGAACTTTCACATACTGAAACAACAGATAATTTTATACTGGAAAAGCACAGCTTTGGAAGAAAACTGCAAATTCACAGAAATCCAGATAAGCTTCTTGGGCCTTGGTGGCACATGTGCGAGACTGACAACTGCAGACGTACTAGCTCAAGACTGATAGCACTGAAGTACATGAGGCACATTTAGCATTTGTACCAGTAGTACATTTATGGCTGCATATATCACTAGTATGAAGCACCAATTTCAATTTTTACTTCTCTGCCAAAATACAAAACCAACAAATAAACTTGATAGACAAGTAAATTCTGATCTAATGTAGTATATAGTACAATCATTGCCTAGTTACAATGCAGTAATCCCTACTGGATGGATATCTGAGAGCTATGCATAAGAGGAAGCCATATACTCTAACATAAAACTCGATTGCTTCTTGTAATGCTTCAGGTGCTTTGGACAATAGGTTGGCCCCCTCTTCTCTATGGCAGTCCCTTATATATTGGACGTTGCTATCATGTCACCCCTAGTCCATCTCTTTGTTAGAATAGACATACCCAAATACTGCAACCATTCTTCATGTTTTAACCTCCAGTATTTAAGCAGGCAATACTTTTGCAGTATACATGCTTAGATTTTCCACTCTGAAAATAACAGAATTCAAAAATGTTAAGCTGGTGCAAGATTATGTTATTATAACTTTATAATAAAACTAGTATTAGCAGGCAAAACTTTGTTTTCCTGCTCTATTCTACTTTGAAATGCTGAAATCATTCTTTCAAGTCTGAATATGTTGCCTCTCTCCTTCCTTTTATCCTCATGAGAATTAGAAGGGATTTTATCTGAGCATATTACTCAGGTTACTGTTCTGGCTCCCACTCACATTTTATCTGACCATTGTCTTGGTTGCGGTTCTTTTTGCTTTTCCTCAGGCTAATCTTTCTGCCCTGTACAACAATTTACACTGTAGGACAATCTTATATTAACTTCTCTTGTCTTCTCTATGACTTAAGGCTGACTTCTTTGATTAACTATTATTATAGAGCTGAATATAACACATCAAAAAGATCCAGAAAGGCTGCTTTGTAGTTTTCTGAGTCTTTGGAACTACCATATAGGTCAGGGGTGTCAAATTTGTGACCCATGGGCCGGATTTGTCATGTGCTGGCCACACCCATGCCTGTTTTAGCAAAGGGGGAAAAATCATGATACGTCACACCCCTTTGACACTCCTGATATAGATAGTGATCAGATCATTTTAAAGATAACTGTTGCTGAGAAGTTGGCAATGAAAATTAAATGCCAAGATGAAGGCTTACTTGCAGTTCAGCAATCTGATGCCAGGTAGAGGACAAATGGATAATTTGAAAAGATGAGGTAATTTTAATTGAAGTAGCATAAATGTCTGGTAGGGGTCACAATGACCTCATATATCATGACATCATTACTCATATTATGCACAGATTGCAACTGGTCTTAGTCTCATCTTGACAACACAATGTAAATGATGTACATTACATATGGTAATTCACATCATTATGAAATGACATCATGTATGTGATATCATTTTCTCTCTGCCTTCCTGAAAAACCCATGAGAAATATGTTGATGAACAGAACAGAACTGAAAAGGCAAAGTCCCCATAATACACTCCATTCTAATTCCATGCATTCAGATTCTAGACTTTTTCACCACTGGATGAGACACCAATAATTTTGATTGGTATTTTTCCATGTACAGATTTGACTAGCAAAAACCATCATTGTGATGTGTTAAAGGTGACCAAACAAAAAAGTTATGTTTTTATTGCACTTTCTGAACGTTTAAAAAATATTAATATATTCCAGATTTGGAGCTATGCCATAAAGCTTACTTAGTGTCAATTATTGCATATTGGAAGCCAACATTTGCTATTGGCTCCAACTCAAAATCAAAAGTAAGGATGGCCAATAGATGAATACAAAAGCAGCTTTTATTATGCAGAAGTACAAAATGCAAAAGCATTAAAAATTTGAATCTAGGGGGGGGGAAATCAGAAAAAAAGTCAGGTGGACCCATTTTATTTCTACATGAAAACCACTTTTGGAATTTTTGATTTTGATTTTGATTTTGATTTTGGGATTTGATTAGAATTATATGGGATTAGAGAAATAATGCAGACTATTGTGAATTTTACAGTAAGTGCTTGATATATTTTTTTTGTCCAAGAAAGTTGGAAGTCATCCATTTTCTATTTTCATTCTTTTTTGTCTTTGCACTTTTTATTTGCTTTTTTCTTTTTTCAATTCTTTTTCTTCTTGCTCTATGTTTTATTCTTTTTTTAATTTAATAAGTATATTTAAAAATTGGGGGTAAATTGGGTTGTAGACAACTGTGGTGTTCAGTCTGGATGCATACAATTTGTTATATATGTGGCCAACAATGGTTATTATCTGTTTTTCTGGAATGCACTTGCAGCTATTTCTGGTGCATGAATAGAGCTGGATATACTGTAGATTTTCCCACATCAATTGGGAGCTGCTGCTGCTGCCAATTTCCTCAACAGAAAGCTATCTTTACTCTCAGATCCCTGTTTTACACAGCCTAAGGATCATATCATTCTCTATCCTATTCTACCCTACACATTTGGAAGGGTGGCACGCAGGATGTCAGAGAAAGCAGAGAAAATGCCTTATAAAAGCAGAAATGTTTATCAGAGCCTTACCTAAATGAACTCCTTCCACTTATGGAAGGCCAAATTCCATTCATAGTCATTAGGAACATTCCATCTATTGGGTTACTCACTCATATTTTTAAACAAAAAAAATGCTCTGAAAAAGGGCAATATACCATAAGTCAAAATTTATAATTAATATCTGAGTAGCCTATTTTTGTTATCTCAGATGAAATTTATAATCCAGTCATTCTTACCTCCAATATGTGTTCAACAGCATTTTTGATACTGCTTATCTGCCCACCTTTTAAAAATGAAAACTTGCTTGTGAGAAAAATATACCCTGTTTCCCCAAAAATAAGATATCCCCTGTTAATAAGCCCAATCGGGCTTTTGAGTGCATGCACTAATAAGCCCCCTCCTGAAAATAAACCCTCTCCGACAATAAACCCTCCTCAAAAATATTTAAACACATGTGCAGCCAGTCCCCGCCATTTCTTCTGGTTAGGGTTAGGGAGACAGAGGTGGAAATCAGGTAAGATGGCAAGAGGAACCCCATCT